>JXCR01137073.1:4868-21956 GCA_002079205.1 Phalaenopsis hybrid cultivar
GAGAAAGAAAATTTCCTTTTTAAAGAAAATAAACATAATTTTATTTGTCCTCAATTTGCTATATTTTCAAAATATTTTTAAATTTAACATGACCTTTGGAATTAGAGGGTAACTTTAGATAAATATATTTGTGTTTCAAAATATATAATAAACTTAAGTAAAAATTTTCAATAATAAAGGTTAATTTTAAAGATTAAGATTATTTGGTATAGAGGAATAAGCTATGTTTTTTCTATTTTAAGTAAAGGAATTTGTTTTTTTGAAATATTTAAAACCTTAGAAATTCATGTAAGAAGAGAAGAGTAAAACTTTATGAAAAATCTTTAAGGCTCCTATAAATTTATAAAGTGAAGGAATGTGAAAAGTTTTTAACTTTAAGAAGAAGATAGTGAAGTTCAAAATCATTAAAGGCTATTCAGATATAGTAATCCTCACATAAAAAAAGAAAACAAGAAAAGAAAAGAAAAAAGGATTGAAAATGATCCTGAAAAGGAAAGAAAATATATGTGAGGAGAAACTTGAGGAGAAGTCTAATTAAAAATTGGCTTCACTTGAATCAATATAAAGAAGGAGGCTTTGCTACATTTTCTAAACTTTTATTTCAATATTAGTATATTTACTAGTAAATTTTCATGAATTCTTTTTCATATGGATATTCTAAGTGGCTTTAATATAAATAATTTGCAATTTTCCTTGAAAAGAAAAGAGAATCAGAAATCTTAGACTTGACTGCTAGATATTCTTATAGCTTTAGTATTAACTGAAGTTTTTTTACATTTTTCTTAAGTTATACTATTGTGTTTAGTGGACTAAAATATAAAAATCTAGAAGTTAAAATCTTTGCCATGAGTCATATTTTTATGTAGTAAAAGAGTTACTTGAGGACAAGTAACATTTATGTTTGGGGGATTTTGATACACCAAAAATATACGCATTTTTAAACTCATATTCTGTACTCATTTTTGGTGATATTGCACTTTAATGGAAGATATTTTTAATGTTTTATTGCAGGTTGTTAATTTTTAGGACTCGGAGCAAAAAGGAAGCGAAAATAATGAAATTTGGAGTCAAAATGGAGATTTTGAAAAATTTTTCAGCGCCGACGGTGCCAATGTCGGTGCAGACTTGGATTCTAAAAGATTCAATGAATTTGGATGCTTTTTGAAGAGTTATTGGATGCACCTAATAAATAAACGACACTATGCTCTATTTAGAGCCAAAATTGAGCAGAAAAGAGGCCTTTTCGCCCCCCTTCGTACTTCTTCGCACTCCTCCTTGCAACTTTACATCCTTCCACACCATTTCACACCATTAGTCATTTATTTTCTTTATAGTTTTGAGCTTTTGTGGTGATTTTAAGCATTAATTACTCTCTAAGAAGTGTTAGAGAGGGATCGAAGTGAGAGATTTCTTCTTCCTACATTTCCTAAGAGAGGCTACAAAGGATTAGCTTTGAGAAAGAGTTTCAAATAAGTGTTGTTTGTTTATTATTGTTGTATGAATTTCCTTTTAAATATGAAATTTATGTTTTGTTGTGCCCTTCTCATGAAGTCTGAGTAGTTCCCTTTATTTTTCTCCCTACTGTGAGATATGCTGAAATGAAGAGATAATTTGGATGTGCCAATGTTAAAATATAAAATAAATTGTGATGGTTTTTCAACTCCATTCTTAATTTACTTTTCAATTTGGCAAATTGAATTGTGAAGATCTGTTGTGAAACATATGATCCGGGAAATGGAGTATGAGTTCTACAATAGAGTGAGAATCACATTTAAGTCCATGAAGAAGTATTTCGTTCATGGAATTAAATGAAAATAAATAGGGAAATATACATTGTTGGGTGTAGAATTGGAGATTTTTAGGGTGACAGACTAAAATTCTCAATTCGATCATTGTGTTTAAGAACTAAAGTGAAAGTTAGCATTCAGAAGAAGGGAAGTGGGAGCCATTATCCTCTTAATCTAGCCATGGATTTAGGGACTAAACTTAAGATTAGTCGATAATTTTCTATAACACTGAATCAGAGTAGAGAATTAAAATTGCTCCTATTTGGCACAATACAAATTTAAACCAATTATTTCATCTCATTTCACAAAAAACTCATTGTAGTGGGAAAGATGTTTTTTCATATTAGAAAACTTCATCACATAAACATAGTTTAGTAGTTACTAATTTAAACTCTGCATTTAAATTTTACTAGTAGTTAATAATTTAGTTTCGATAGTATCTCAAACATTCAAAATTAGTGACAGTAATTTTGTTTTATTTCTATGAATTTCCTAATTAATTTATGATTTCAAAATTTAAACCTTCCTCGTCGGATCGATATTTGGGACTTAAATAGAAAGTCTTATATTACTTGATAATGATACGTATACTTGCGTAGAATCCCAACATTAAGTGTTTAATGTTATTATTCATAAAATACAACATTAAATTTTTGACATGTTGAAAAGGAGAACTTTATAAATTTACACAACTATATTCAACCGGGATCACGATGCTGATGTGGATGTGGCATGTCTAAGTAGATAAATGCGTGATTTTAATTTAAATATATATAAAAAATTAAATACAAAAATAAAAAAATCATATCTTTGTGAAAGACAAAATAAAAATTTTCTCTGTGCTTAGTGAATGTAGGAGAATTTAATGAATAAAAAATTAAAAATATTTTTAATGTCTAATTTGTAGTTAGTTAAATATTATAAACCTTATTTAAATGATAAGTAATTAAATATTTATCAAAATTAGATGAAATTTTCAAGGCTTATTCTTCATGAGCCTAGAGATGTTCTTTGATTTTTTCCAAAGTCAGAGCCCTAAAGCCATAATTTTCTATGCTAATTACCTCTATTTACTTAAAATAATTAGAAAAAATAAAATATAAGCCAGAAAAATATAAAATTAAGTTTGGTAGGTTTAGTAAGGTTAGAGGGACTACAGAAAATTCAAAGTGGAATTTAAAATTAAAAAATGTATTTTCATGTATTTACCTATTAAAATAATTTAATAACTATACAAATTATAAAATGTAACCAAAATCATGAAAATTTTCCCTAATTGATCCTCTAACCATTAGCAATAACATAAAATTTTCTTAAGGACGGAAAACATATTTTGGGTAATTAAATGAATTACCATTGAAAATTCATAATTAGGGGTTAAAAAAACTACAGAAAATAATTAAATCTCATAAAAATATAAATTCACCTCTAATGTTTTAATTAGCCCATGAGTAAGAGGTCAGTGAAGTTCAATGGTCATTTAATTAAATATGTAAGAAGTATAAACCCTAAGGGGCATAATGGTAATTTAAAAAGTTTACACTCTAACGTTAACCAACTTTTAGGTTAAACCAGAGGAAAATGGTATTAAATTATGATGATTAATTCACTGAAATGATTGAAACATAAGGGTTAAATAGGGTAGTAACCCACTCTTGACATTTTCTAAAAAAAGGGTAAAATGGTAAATATTTGAATTGTTATGTATGAAAAGAAATGAGAATGTGGATGATCTAAGAATGAAAGGGATGAGTAGAAAGTTTAATAATTCACTAATATGGAACCCCCAATCGATGGTTAAATAAATTTCAATCCTTTTAATAAAGAGCAAACACATTTTGTAAACGTTTTCAAAATTATAGGTTAAATCCTAAGTCTTTAGAGCTTGATAGTGAATTTGGTTTAACTTAATATCATTTGAGGAGTGGTGAAAGAAGAAAATGTAAATGATAATGAATCATCATAAAACACTACAAGCTTAAGCCCAATTCAGGGGCGAGAGTGTTAAATTCTCAAATAGCTATAAGCATACACTCAGGGGTGTTTGATCCTGAAACTGCTTATATGCAACAGTATAATAATAATTCTGATTATATTTTTCACTTATATTTCCTTATTTTGCAACAAAACAAAAAAATTGATCCTGAAGAAAAATAAAAATTTAACTTTTAATTTATATATATTGGGATACTATGTAAGTATATGTATTGTTATTAAGTAATATAGGACTTTTAATTAAGACCTAAATATCGAACCCATAGGAAAGATATGCAATATGCACTTTTTGGAAAACTTTCTATTTTTAAAAAGATAATTACTTAAACTAAATACATTTTTGCAGTAAAGAAAGTTTAAATATATTTGGTAATTTTAATATTTTGACAAAAAGAGGACAAACTTAAAAAGATAACTTGAGATTTTATAGAAAAAAAAGCACTAAATATGAAAATATCTTTCTCCTTATCATGAATCAGTAATAACTATAGGAATTTTGTTGTGGAAGTATGCATATTGTGTTGTGTCAAATAGGAGTAATAATATTCTTTACCCTTACTAGAGATGCTATAAAGAACATTCACTAATTTAAAGTTTGAATAGTTCTGAAAACCGGCTAGGCAGGGAAGATACTAGCTCTCACTCTAGAGTTCCCTCGATTCCCTCCACCTAGAGGCTTTAACCTATCACTTTAAAGTCCTATAACTATACATCTTTCAATCAATATTTCCCTATTTATTTGCACTCAATCATATGGACTACATTCTTATTCATACAACCTCATGTGATTCTTTCCAATTGTTGACTGAGACAAAACCAGCTCGATTCTTAAATGTTCTCACAACAAATTTTAACATTTGGATTGGCCAAATCAAGAAGTAAATGAAGTACATTGATTTAAATCATCGCAACTTCTTCCAACATTAAAGATCAATACTCTCCACAATTTCCATCCAACACTTAATTACTTATCATTTTAAGAAGAAAGATAAAGAAAACTACTCACAATCCATGGAGAAAAAAAAATCACACTTTATTTTAAAAGTAGAAATCATTGTCAAACCAACAACAAGTCTTAATTAAAACCAAAAGTAGTCTATCAACAATAAGTCTCAATTAAAACCAAAAGTAGTCTAAAATAAAAGATAAAAACTTATCTCAACAATAACAAGTCTCAATTAAAATCAAAAGTAGTCTAAAACAAAAGATAAAAACTTATCTCAAGTCCTAAGTCTCAATTAAAACCAAAAGTAGTCTAAAACAAAAAGATAAAAACTTATCTCAAGTCCTCTCCCATTTCAATTAAAACCAAAAGTAGTCTAAAACAAAAGATAAAAACTTATCTCAAGTCCTCCACCAACCTTGAAGTTATTTTGAATCTCCTCTTTTACAACACTCTCAATATAAAACTAAAATAAAAAGGATAATTATTTGGTGCCTGAAAATTTCTCCAACTAACTCCCCAATTTTAGAACTTTCAAAACTTTCCAAATACTTTCAGGACCCCTTTCAAAGTCTCAATCTTTCTTCTTTTATAATTCTCCAAAAGGTGTCTTGGTATCTCTTCAAAATTTGTCTTGGTTCGATGTATTTTCTCAAGAGATGCATCCTTTCACAATAATTTTCATCCTAGGTGGTTGTAACCACCTATTAAGCCAATAGGTGACTCAAAAACCTCTACAAAATTTGTAAAAACTGAATTTACTTATCCAAATAACTGCCACTGGCGCTTAAGCGCGGGGCTTCTGGAGCATAGGCGCAGCCTTCTCTATTTAACCGTCACTTAAGCGTTGGATCTTGCGCTTAGGCGCCAAAATACTTTTGCACATTTTTTACCTATTTGCTCCAAATTTGATCATTTTTCACTCCTTTAAGCATTTTTCACCTTTTTACCTGCACTTGAAAGAAAAAACACAAAAATACCTTCCATTAAAGAGCAATATCTCAAAAAGAGGTATAAAAATGTGTCTAAAAATACTATATATTTTAGGCGTATCAGTGTTCACCTACACATCTCATAATATAACCTTAAAATAAACTATCCATTTACCTCACACATGGACTAATTAAGACATCAGCAAGCTTGCACTGAGCACATTTTAAGGTATAAATATATAAATGCTATTTAACATGGGTTGATCAACTCAACGATATAGTAAGGTTAAATGAACTTGAAATAGCCCAGAAGACCCTAAAGCTGTTCAGAGTCACTCCCTCAATACCTATGCAAGATTTTGGACATTCCATAGGATATATGGGCTAACTATGATTTGTTGAGGAAAAACATTCTCAAAACATTATGACCACCAAGATAAAATAAAATATGTAATGAGTTATTAAAATAATGTAAATTGAAATCATTTGCCCTTTGAACTATTATATGTTAATCAGAGTTGTCCCGCTGCAAGTTAACCTATATAAATACTCAATGCTTAGGTGTATGAGTCATGAAATTGTGCTCGAACCTGTTGACCTCACTTTTGGTTGAGGTTTAGTTTTTCCTCTTTAGTAGCCTAAGGTCTAGCCGTAGGACTTTCCTAAGGACTATTCTTAGAAAACTAGATAAGGAGCTCTCACCATTAGAAATTCCAAACTCTTCTCTACTCAACTTGAAGTTCGTCATATTGATCCTAACCTCTAGCACTTAGGAGGTGGGGACATTATAGGGGAATTCAAGATGAGTCACCCTTAGGACTGCTGGACCTTAGGGTTGACCCTGGGTGTTGGTCTAGGGCTAAGGCGCTCACTTGCAATCACTTACACTCATAATCACTCACCACCCTGAACCCAGAACTTCTAGGCTTTGGTCCCTTGATACTTTTGGGAGAGTCATGTAGATGGTCTCCTAAACACATTAGCCCTAGGCTAGGGTTTGGCTAAGACTACTACATAGAGGACCCAAAATAAAGTTTCCATTGGTCCATGGCTTTTTGATGGTGGTTGGCACTCCAACTCTACTAAGATACCCAACCTAGCCTTTTGCCCCTAAAACTCCCCCAAATTACCTAAATACCCTTGCGACCCCAAATTTGGCCAAAATTCCTAAATTTACCCAAAATACCCAACTTGGCTCAAAAATCATTTTAAACACCCTGAAAACGTCCAAACTACCCAAAATCACCAAAATTAGCCAAATTACCAAAATACCCCTCCTTAGCCCAAAATTCCAAAATTTCCAAAAAATCCCAAAAATTCCCAATTTCATTTTTCTCAACTATCACATGACCCAATTTGGCCAAACTAACCATCTTTAACCAAAACCCCCAAATTTCCCTTTAAAGGAACATATTTTCCCCAAATTACACCAAATGTCTATCCAATTGGTCTCAATTTACCCAAATTTCAATTCTAAACTCAAATTCACCCTTGATGTGACCAATATAGACCAAATCCAAGCTCAATTGGTCTATGATTTGAACCCAATTTTGAGCTAAATAAAAAAACCCAATTTTGGCCCTATGACTTGGTTCCACCAAATTGAACCCATAGCCCATTCAATTGGCCACAATTTGTGTTAAAAAATCTTCATAACATCTCATACATCAAATTTGACCTTCAATTGGTCTTGGTGAGTGACCAAAGGAAAATATGTTGAGATTTTCATACCAATTTTATACTTTTTTTTATGATATTGCACTTTAAAGAAAGGTATTTTTGATGTTTTATTGCAGGAATGATGAATTAGGGTAAATTTGGAGCAAACGATGCAAAAATGAGCGAATTTGGAGCGAAAAGGACCAAAATGTGAAGATTTGAACTAGAGAGCAAAAAGATGCAAAAATGAGCAAATTTGGAGAGAAAAGGACCAAAATGTAAGGATTTGAACTAGGGCACCGACGACGAGCCCAACGACGCCAATGACGAACTTTTTTTGAGACTCCAGATTTAATTCACTTACAAGGCCCACCAACGGCGCCCTCGAGGCCGTCGACGGTGAGCTCGGCGGTTATGTCCAACAATGCATTGGATGAGGACGAATTTTGGAGGGATGCTTAGGCAACTCTTGGGAAAACTCATCCACATCTTTAAAGAGAAGACTTTGGCCGAAAATAGATGAGGGAGAGGCTCAAAAATTGAATTGTAGGAAAAGTGTAGAGAGTCTAAATTATGAGGAATTCTTTGAAAGATTGTAAGAGTGGAAGGAAAGTGAGAGATTTCTTCCTCCTTGCCACTTCAAAGAGGAATTCTGTGTGCTGTAAAGAAAGGAAGAGATTCAGAGGAACTTCAAGGAACTTGCTTGGGGAGAAATTAGAGATAAGTTTATTTATTGTTGTAGTTTGTATGACTTTGATTTTATATATGAATTCTGAATTTTGTTGTGTTTTCCCCATGAGATCTGAGTAGTTTTCTCTGTCTTTCTTCTTGTCTTGAGATTTGTGAAATGGTGATTTGAATTGGTGAAGCCATGAAAATATTAAAGAAATTGTGATGATCTTTCCACTTCGATCTTAATTTACTTTCAATCTGGCCAATTAATTTGTTAAAATATGTTGAGTTGTACAACTAAAGTGAAGATTACATCCAAGATTTAGGGAGGTCAAAGCCCTTTGAAGTTGGGTGCAAATAAATAGGGAAATAAAATTATCGGGCGTAGAATTTGAGAATTTACAGTGACAGACTGAAATTCCCAATTCAATCCTATTATTTGGGTGCTGAAGTGGAGATGTTAGTCCTCAGGTGAGGGGAACATGGGAGCTCCAAAGTGAGAGCCGGTATCCTCCCAGCCTAGCCGCAGATTCAGTAAACAAGCGTAGGATTAGTCAATGTTCTTTCTGCCTGGACCAAGGGGTAAAGAGTAGATATGCTCTTATTTGGCACAATACAACTAGAACTGATTCACTTTATCCATTCACTATAATTTCTTGACAAGGAGAAGGATGCCTTCTTATATATTGAATATCACATTAGAACTTTCATTAGTATAATTAGTTATTTAAGAGTTATTAAAGTTACATATTTACTTCAATTGCCTATTAGTGACAAATAAGCAATTTGAATTCCATTGTTGTGATTAAGTATTACTTTTCTAAAATCATAGTTCGTAGTTCTAATATTACTCCCTGTGGGATCGATATNGCGTAGAATTTGAGAATTTACAGTGACAGACTGAAATTCCCAATTCAATCCTATTATTTGGGTGCTGAAGTGGAGATGTTAGTCCTCAGGTGAGGGGAACATGGGAGCTCCAAAGTGAGAGCCGGTATCCTCCCAGCCTAGCCGCAGATTCAGGGGGAACGTGTGAGCTCCGAAGTGAGAGCCGGTATCCTCCCAGCCTAGCCGCAGAATCAGTAACCAAGCATAGAGATCCGAAGTGAGAGCCGGTATCCTCCCAGCCTAGCCGCAGAATCAGTAACCAAGCATAGGATTCAAAGTGAGAGCCGGTATCCTCCCAGCCTAGCCGCAGATTCAGTAAACAAGCGTAGGATTAGTCCTGCCTGGACCAAGGGGTAAAGAGTAGATATGCTCTTATTTGGCACAATACAACTAGAACTGATTCACTTTATCCATTCACTATAATTTCTTGACAAGGAGAAGGATGCCTTCTTATATATTGAATATCACATTAGAACTTTCATTAGTATAATTAGTTATTTAAGAGTTATTAAAGTTACATATTTACTTCAATTGCCTATTAGTGACAAATAAGCAATTTGAATTCCATTGTTGTGATTAAGTATTACTTTTCTAAAATCATAGTTCGTAGTTCTAATATTACTCCCTGTGGGATCGATATCTAGGATGTCATTAGAGCCCTATATTACTTGAGCGATACGCATACTTGCGTTGATAAGTGTGAATTTATAATTACTGAATATTTTATACATACATCTTTATCGAATCTATAACTGTTATTAAATTTTTGGTGCAGTTGAGGAATTAAATCTCTTAGCACCAGTATTAAATACTTATATTTTTAAGCAAATATAAAGTCGTTGTCAAGTTTTTGGCGCCGTTGCTGGGGAGTAAACAAGAATCACAATTAGAGTAACGGATAAATTAGGATTATTAGAAAAATTTTACTTAAATTGCAACTTATTTTTATATTTAGTTAACTGATTTACTGTGCACTGATTTCAAATTGTATTCATAAATTTGGACCTGAAAATCTTATACTCTATGATACGAAATTAGAACGCACTGTTAGAAAAATTAGAAGATTGAGAAGAGAACCTAGAAATTCTGATAAAATTAGAACGCACTGTTAGAAAAATTAGAAGACTGAGAAGAGAACCTAGAAATTCTGATACATAACATGAACAATAGAAAGATTAGAAGATTGAGAAGAGAACCTAGAAATTTTGATACAATGGAAAACAACATGAACAATCACAAATAGAAAATGAACACCAACCTAGACCTTTACAAGATTATGCAAATCCTATAGCAGATGAAATTCACTTATCTATCCAAAATCCTGATGTAGCAGCTAATTCATTTGAGCTTAAACCTGCTATTATCCAAATGGTACAAAACAATCAATTCGGAGGTACACCAAATGAAGATCCTAATTTACACCTCGCTAGTTTTTTAGAACTGTGTGCTACCTTTAAATATGACAGAGTTTCAAACGATGCTGTTAGACTTAGACTTTTCATTTTTCACTTAAGGATAAGGCTAAGATGTGGCTAAATTTGTTATGACCAGGATCTATTAGAACATGGGGAGAACTTTCACAGAAATTTCTATCCAAATATTTCCCTCAACAGGATCTATTAGAACTTGGGGAGAACTTTCACAGAAATTTCTATCCAAATATTTCCCTCCAATGGATCTATTAGAACTTGGGGAGAACTTTCACAGAAATTTCTATCCAAATATTTCCCTCCATCAGAATCTATTAGAACTTGGGGAGAACTGTCACAGAAATTTCTATCCAAATATTTCCCTCCATCAGAATCTATTAGAACTTGGGGAGAACTGTCACAGAAATTTCTATCCAAATATTTCCCTCCAATGGATCTATTAGAACTTGGGGAGAACTTTCACAGAAATTTCTATCCAAATATTTCCCTCCATCCAAGGCTACTAAACTTAGAAATGACATAACATCATTTTGTCAGATTGATGGAGAGTCAATTTATGAAGCTTATAAACTTAGAAATGACATAACATCGTTCTGTCTGATTGATGGAGAGTCAATATATGAACCTTGGGAGAGAATTAGAGACCTTATTAGGAAATGCCCTCATCATTCATTACCAGATTGGTTGATAATTTAAACTTTTTATAATGGATTAGTGGGATCACTTAGATCGATTGTCACCAGATTGGTTGATAATTCAAACTTTTTATAATGGATTAGTGGGATCTCTTAGATCGATTATGATGTTGCGGCTGGTGGTTCTTTAATGTCAAAACTTTTTGCGAGGCTTATTCATTAATAGAAAATGCTGTGGCCTGTGGTTCGTTATTGTCAAAACCTTTTGATGAGGCTTATTCGTTAATAAAATAGATGGCTACCAACAATTTTCAATGGCTCTCGGAAAGGATAAATCCTAAAAGAGTAGCTAGTATCCATGATTATGATTCAATATCTATGTTAGCTTCACAGATTGCTGCAATATCAAAAAAATTAGATCATTATGGAATGAATTATTCTCCAACACCTCCTATGATAGAAGAGAATTCATCTGGGCAATTTGTGGATGTTCAACCTTCATATGAGACTTTAAATGCTATTAATAGACCCAACAACCCTTATTCAAACTATTATAACCCAGGTTGGAAGAATCATCCAAATTTTAATTAGAATAACAATTCTGCTTCAAATTAACAATGAGAAAACAACCCAGTAAACCTATTAGGAAATTCATCCAACCAAGGAAATGTTAATTTTAGATGTTCTTATCCTCCAAGATTTAACAGTAACACTCAAATTAAGGAAAAGAAGTTGTCTATGGAAGAGCTGATATTAAACATGGGTCAACAATTGCAGAATCAAGGAAATCAATTACAAAATCAAGGAACTGCTATTTAGAATACAGAATTTAACAGTAATACTCAAATTAAGGAGAAGAAGTTGTCTATGGAAGAGCTGATATTAAACACACAATTGTAGAAGCAAGGAAATCAATTACAAATTCAAGGAAATCAATTACAAAATCAAGGAACTGCTATTAAATTGCAGAATCAAGAAATCAATTGCAGATTTAAGGAAATCAATTACAAAATCAAGGAACTGCTATGACACTCAAATTAAGGAGAAGAAGTTGTCTATGGAAGAGCTGATATTAAACATGGGTCAACAATGCAGAATCAAGGAATCAATTGCAAATTCAAGGGAATCAATTAAAAAATCAAAGAACTGCTATTAAGAATATTGAAAATCAATTAGGGCATATCACTACTGCGCTTAGTAACCGAACATTAAGAACTTTTCCTAGTACTGTGGAACCAAATCCTAAAGATCAAGGAATAGAACAAATCAAGGCGATACAATTACAAAGTGGAAAAGAATTGGAAAAAAAAGTACAGAAAGAAATAGAAACTAAAAAAGAGAAAGTGGATACCGACAAAGAAAAGGATCATGAGTACCTAGATTTAGAATATCCACTTACACCAATGAAATTTACTTTGGAGAAACCTCCACCATCGTTTCCTCAAAGATTGAAGCAACACAAACAGAATAAACAATTTTCTAAGTTCTTAGAAATTCTTAAGAAGTTAACAGTTAATATTCCCTTTGTAGAAGCTTTAGAGCAAATGCCCAATTATGTGAAATTTATAAAAGATATTCTGAACAAAAAAAGAAAGTTCATTGATAATGAAACTGTTGCATTTAGCGAAGAGTTTAGCAAAGAGTGTAGTGCAATTATTCTAAAAAAGCTTCCAAAAAAATTAAAAGATCCTGGTAGTTTCACTATACCGTGTGCTATCGATGAAAAATTTTATGGAAGAGCATTATGTGATTTGGGAGCCAGCATTAATCTTATGCCTCTATCAATTTTCAAAAGATTATGATTAAGAAGTCTCACCTACTTTTATAACCCTTCGGTTAACGGATCGTTCAATTACATATCCTAAGGGAGTTATAGAAGATGTGTTAGTAAAGGTTGAAAAATTTATTTTTCCTGTGGATTTCATTATTTTAGATATGAAGGAAGATAAAGAAATACCTTTCATTTTAGGGAGACCATTTTTAGCTACTGGAAAATCTATGATAGATGTTCAAAAAGGAGAATTATCGTTTTAGGGAGACCATTTTTAGCTACTGGAAAAGCTATGATAGATGTTCAAAAAGGAGAATTAGATGATAGTTAACGATCAAGAAGTAATTTTTAACATTGCGAAATCTATGAAATACCCTACTATTGAAAGAGATAATGAATGTTTTCGCATGGAAATTAGTGATGAACATTTTAAAGAACATTTTGAAGAGAAAGATAATTTGAAGATAGTGATAAAGTTATTCTGGATGAATTAGAAAATGAAGAATTAGATTATGTTCAGGAAATATTAGAAGATGAAATTATTCTTGATGAATTAGAAAATGAAGAATTAGATTATGTTCAGGAATGATTTGAGATGTTGGATATTACTTGAAATTATGTTGATGAATTAGAAAATGAAGAATTAGATTATGTTCAGGAAAGATTTGAGATGCTGGATATTACAAAAAATGCTGATAAGAGTTGAGTTCCGTCAATTATAAAACCACCTGAACTTGAGTTGAAAATATTTCCTTGCCACTTGAAGTATGTGTTTCTAGGAAACTCATCTACATTACCTGATATTATACCTTCAGAATTAAATGATTTGCAAGAGCAATGACTGTTAGATACATTAAAAAGACTTAAGGAAGCTTTTGGTTGGACCTTAGCTGATATTAAAGGAATCAGTCCTTTAATCTCTATGCACAGAATTATATTAGATGAATAATATAAACCAAGAGTTGATCTGTAAAAGAAATTAAACCCAATGATGAAAGAAGTAGTTAAGAAGGAAATTTTGAAATAGTTAGACACTGGAATTACATATCCTATTTCAGATAGTGCATGAGTAAGTCCAATTCATTGTGTTCCTAAGAAAGGAGGAGTGACTGCTGAAACAAAAGAAAACAATTAATTAATACCTATCAGACAAGTTAATGGGTGACGTATTTGCATTAATTATAGAAAATTAAACACTGTCATCAGGAAAGATCACTTCCCTTTACCCTTTTTAGACCAAATAGTAGATAGACTTGCTGGGCACAATTTTTTTATTTTTTGGATGGATAGACCGGTTACCATCAAATTTTTATTGCTCCCGAGGATCAAGAAAATACAATATTTACTAGTCCTTTTGGAACTTTTGCTTTTCAAAGAATGCCTTTCAGATTATGTAATGCACTTAGTCCTTTTGGAACTTTTGCTTTTTGAAGAATGTCTTTCGGATTATGTAATGCACCTGCAATAGAGATGTATGATGCTATATTTAGTAAGTTAATTGACGATGGATTCGAAGTATTTATGGATGATTTCTCTGTATTTGGAACATCATTTGACACATGCTAAATTATCTTGAAAAGGTTTTTGCAATTATGCGAAAGAAGAACTAATTTAGTTCTAAATTGGGAGAAATGTCAATCCATAGTTGCATGAGGAATTGTGTTAGGGCATAAAATTTTGAAAGATAGTATGGAAGCAAACCCTGCAAAAATTGAAGTTATATCTTAACTAACACCTCCTACTAATGTAAGAGAGGTTGGGGGTTATTTTTGGACATGTTGGTTTTTACAGGTGTTTTATTAAAGATTTTTCAAAAATTACTAAATCTTTATGCAAACTTTTAGAAAAGGACAAGAAATTTGAATTTACTGAAAGCTGTTTAAATGCCTTTGAGTTATTAAAGAAAAAATTAATCACAGCCCCTATTATAGTTTCACCTAGCTGGGAGAAACCATTTGAGCTTATATGTGATGCTAGTGATTATGCTATTGGTACTGTCCTTGGACAAAGATATGAAAAGATTTTTAAGGTTATATACTATGCTAGTAAAACTCTTAATAATGCACAAATTAATTATACTGTTACTGAAAAAGAGTTACTGACCATTGTGTATGCTTTAGACAAATTTAGATCTTAATTTAATTAGGGGCTAAATGTGTTGTGCACACTGATCACTCTGCTATTAAATATCTAATGCAAAAGAAGGATGTTTAAATGTGTTGTGCACACTGATCACTCTGCTATTAAATATTTGATGCAAAAGAAGGATGTGATCTAAATGTGTTGTGCACACTGATCACTCTGCTATTAAATATCTGATGCAAAAGAAGGATGCCAAAGGTTAATTAGATGGATACTTTTGATGGAAGAATTTGATCTGGTGGTTATTGATAGAAAGGGAATTGATAATCAAATTGCTGATCATCTGTCAAGATTAGAAAACCATGAATTATCTGACATGTACAATGAAATTACAGACAGTTTCCCTTATGAACAACTTTATAATATTAATGAGTGTAAAATACCATGGTATGCTGATATTGTTAATTATATTGTAAGTGATATTTTGCCACCTATGCTGCATTGCAACAACAAAGAAAATTCATTCATGATGCGAAAGCATATTTTGGGGATGAGCCTTATTTATATAAACAACATTGCAACAACAAAGGAAATTCATTCATGATGCGAAAGCATATTTTTGGGATGAGCCATATTTATATAAACTGCAACAATAAAGAAAATTCATTCACGATGCGAAAGCATATTTTTGGGATGAGCCTTATTTATAACAATAAAGAAAATTCATTCATGAAAGCATATTTTTGGGATGATCCTTATTTATATAAACAATATAAGGATCTTATTATGAGGAAGATGAGCCTTATTTATATAAACAATGTAAGGATCTTATTATGAGGAGATGTGTACCTTTTGAAGCTTATTTATATATATAATGTAAGGATCTTATTATGAGGAGGTGTGTAACTTATGAAGAAACTGATCTAATCATTCAGAAATATCATGATTCTGAATTTGGAGGACATTTTGGGATTGATAAAACTGCTTACAAAATTTTACAAGCTGGATTTTATTGGCCTACTATCTTTAGAGATGTTTATAGGTACATAAAAACATGTGATCGATGTCAACGAGTAAGCAATATATCTAAGATAAATGAAATGCCTCTGAATTTCGTGTTAGAAGTTGAGATCTTTGATGTTTGGGGATTAGATTTCATGGGACCATTTATTCCTTCATTTGGGAACTTATACATATTAATTGCAGTAGACTACGTTTTTAAGTGGATTGAAGCACAAGCTTTACCTTGTTGTGACGCTAAAAGTGTTTCAAGATTTTTAATGAAAAATATTTTCATTAAATACGGAATGCCTAGAATGATTATCACTGATGGAGGATCCCATTTTAGGAATAAATACATTCAAAGATTGGTAGAAAAGTTTAATATTATTCATAGAATCTCTACTGCCTATCAACCTCAAATCAGTGGGTTAGCTGAAGTTTCTAATAGAGAGATTAAACAAATACTTGAAAAGACTGTAAACCCTAGTAGAGTGGATTGGTCCACTAGAATGGATACGACATTATGGGCTTACAGGGCTGCTTATAAAAATTCTAATGGAATGACTCCTTACAGACTAATTTTTGGAAAGACTTGTCACTTACCAGTAGTATCGGAGCATAAAGCATATTGGGTGATTAAAGAATTCAATTATAATTTGAAAGATGCTGGTAAGAAGAGATTGTTACAATTAAATGAATTGGAAGAATTAAGAAATGAATCTTATGATAACAACAGAATTTATAAGCAAAAACTAAAGTTATGGCATGATCAGAAGATTAACCAGAAGAACTTTAAAACAGGACAACAAGTTTTTCTTTACAATACTAGGCTGAAGTTATTACCTGTGAAATTGAAGTCTCGTTGGTTAGGACCTTTTACTGTGACTCAAGTTTATACTTACGGAGCTTTTGAAATTGAAGATCAGAAGACTGGAAATAGATTTAAAGTAAATGGACACAGATTAAAACCATATTTTAAGGGTAAAAAACCAAATTTTAAAGATGTTTTAATGATCAGCCAACCTAAATAAACTTGAATAGGTCGGGCTGACGACGTTAAACCAAGCACTTTATGGGATGCAACCCATAATTATCTTTATTTTTATTGCCATTATAGTAGTTTTTATTTGAAATTATAATTAGTTTGTGGTAGTATTTAGCTCTACTACTCTTATTTACCCTTGAATCATCATAAAAATTGGATCCATAGAGAAAAATTAGAACGCATTTGGACCAAAGCAAAACTGTGCAATTTTTGCCTTGGGCACCGACGGTGCCATCGACGCCGCCGA
>JXCR01137073.1:32124-80409 GCA_002079205.1 Phalaenopsis hybrid cultivar
AAAACTAAAGTTATGGCATGATCAGAAGATTAACCAGAAGAACTTTAAAACAGGACAACAAGTTTTTCTTTACAATACTAGGCTGAAGTTATTACCTGTGAAATTGAAGTCTCGTTGGTTAGGACCTTTTACTGTGACTCAAGTTTATACTTACGGAGCTTTTGAAATTGAAGATCAGAAGACTGGAAATAGATTTAAAGTAAATGGACACAGATTAAAACCATATTTTAAGGGTAAAAAACCAAATTTTAAAGATGTTTTAATGATCAGCCAACCTAAATAAACTTGAATAGGTCGGGCTGACGACGTTAAACCAAGCACTTTATGGGATGCAACCCATAATTATCTTTATTTTTATTGCCATTATAGTAGTTTTTATTTGAAATTATAATTAGTTTGTGGTAGTATTTAGCTCTACTACTCTTATTTACCCTTGAATCATCATAAAAATTGGATCCATAGAGAAAAATTAGAACGCATTTGGACCAAAGCAAAACTGTGCAATTTTTGCCTTGGGCACCGACGGTGCCATCGACGCCGCCGATGGTAGGTTTTTCCAAAGATTCCAGGCAATTAAGTATAGAAGGCTTGCCGAAGGCGCCCTTGATGCCGCCGACGGAGAGACCGGTGGGATGGCAGTTTCTAGAGTTTGAATGGCGGTTTTTAGTAGTTTTTAGGCGGGAGTTACTCTTTTAAACTCCCAAACTTGATTCCTAAGTTCATATTTTCCCCAAATAAGAAGTGAAACTCCACAAAATTCATTTATATGGCATCCAAATCCCCTGATAATCCTAGAATGCGAGTGTTCAACTGGAGAAAGTTCATTAGTGCGGAAGCGCAGCGAATCTTCAACAAGGTACTAGCGAAGAAAAGATTAATCAAGGAACGAGGATTCATAAATCACAGATTGAATAATCACTCTACAACAATTGAAGAGATGATAGTGTGGCAAAGATGGGAAGTGTTGTGCTTCACTACCGCTGCCGTGGTTGTTTCTGTGGTGAAGGAATTTTATGCAAATTTGCATGTACGAGGTAGATGGATAAATTTTACTCCTTAACGGATCAATGAATTATATATGATCGAGAACGTTCCTGTCTACCATTATTTCAACTTCGTCCCGACAAGAAACCAGATGAATGAGATTTACCAATATAAGACTGGGAAATGAGAGAAAATGGGTATGTTAGTTTTTCTAGGACACTCCTAAATCCCGTTTCGAAACACTGACACTTCTTCATTTCTACAAAACTGTTACCGATAATGAAAATCAGTAAAGTTTCTAAAACTGGTGATATTTTGAATTGCAGCATCCAAATGGGACTACCGATCGATATTGGATCAATAATTGTGAAGTTGATTTTGGGCCTGATCGTTCATGGATCAACTTATGGACTTGGACACCCTTCCACATTTTTCTCACTTTGTAGTCAGTTCCAAGTACCCTAGGAAATTTAGGAAAAGGTACTTCTACCTCGGAAGCCTTTGAACCCAACTGAGAGATTCCCAGCTTTTGAAGATGAAAATGACATGACTATTATGATAGATCAATCATCTTAAAATTCACTGCCGATTCAACCTTTAGTTCCGTACAAGACTTTATTGATGCTGCGTAGAATCAAGAAATTGGAGGAGGTACAAAATGTCATGAATGCAATTAATAATATCTCTGATTTCTTTGATCATCTAGACTGGAGGATGAAAGAACATTTTTCTCACTCTGGACATATAGAAGATAGTTTGATACGGCTGATGAGGAGGATGAAATTGATAGAAGAGGATTCTACTAAAGAATTCCCATACCGAGCCTTCTATAACCTCTTCGTTTATGTACAATCAATGGGTGATCTCAGAGGAGAATCTAGTATTGATTCTGAAGTAGTAGATTTCTATTGCTACCTGTCTGTCTATGTATGTAATTTGATTTGGACTTTGCATTGTCTTTGCTTTAGAATTATGCTTTTAGATCTCTGTATAGTTGAGACTAAGCATAGGATGTTTTTTTTTTCAGTGTTTTGAGTGTTGTGGCTTGGATTGCGATGCTGAATTAATGTATTAAGGTTGAGAAAATACAAACTTAAGTGTGTTATGTAATGTAAATTGTACTCTTGGAATTTATATATAATTGTGATGTTTTGTGTTGTGAAAGTTTGTTTGTGATAAGTACATCATTTAATCACTTAAAATTATGTCTATAATGATTGAACGGATGTCGTTGAGGCTTGAAATTGATTGAAATTGCAAAAATCCAAAAATTGAACCAAATCAATAGGGCCCGCCGACGGCGCCCTTGACGGCAAACTTTTCTCGAGACTTGAGATTTAATTTCAATAGAGCACGTCGACGGTGCTAAAGACCTCACCGATGGTGAGATCCCGAAAAAACACCTTTAACCGCAATTTTAACCAATCAACTGCCAGTATTCATCATCCCCTTCCTATGAAAAATGCTATTTTTGACCTAGGTCTTGAGAGATCTTGGATTGGGAGGCGGTTTCAAGGCATTTAAACACCAGATTTGATCATCGCTAGGTAAGAGCTTCACTCCAAACTAAAAATATTTGATTTTCACTATGAATTTCTTCCAAAGTGAGAGAATTTGAAAAATTTGATAATGTGAAGAAAATATTGGGAAGAAATTCATGGAACTTAGTGTTGAACTCTTAGAATTACTCTTCGAAGCCATTATTTGCATATTTGAAGTATGTTTTGGAATTTTTCTATAATTGTGATCAGATTGAAATGGCTCCACGACAAAAGAGATGACTTGAGTTTGATGAGTCTCGCTTCATCAATTCGAAGGCTCAATCAAGGTTTACTTCAGTATTTGAAGGAAAGAAGTGTATACAAGATTGAGTTTTTGAGAGTCCGAGAGGAGAAATTGAACGAGTTATTACCGGGCCGAGGTGGGAAAACTTCTGTTACACCACCAATAAGGCTGCTACAAATATTGTGAAAGAATTCTATGATAACGTGTTCTATTTTGAAGCTGGAATCGTTCAAGTGTGGGGATTTCCTGTTGAATTTAATGCCTCCCGCATTAACCCCTTTTACGAAGTCCCAGACTCTTATAACTGCCACTATGAATCCTTCAGTACTATGGAAGGCCCCCTGAATGATGTGATCAACTTTCTTTCTGATGGGAATGAAACATGGAAGATTAAGCAACGAGAAAGGGTATATTTTTCTGCTTCTATGTTAAGTGCCACCTCTAAAGGGTGGCACTATTTTATTTCCTCTACTCTGTTACCGACCTATGACCATAGTGAGGTAATAAGAGATAGAGCTATTCTAAATTTTTGTATTTAGATTAACAGAATTATAAATGTGGGGAGAATTATTTTTAAGAATATTTTGACTACGGCAAGGAGTGAAACAAGTGGAGGTCTAGGACATCCTGGCCTTATTTATGCACTTTGCCAACTTTCTGGAGTGGAAGCTGGAGGTGTTGAGGAATGGGTTTACCCTATGAAACCCATTAGTAAAGCTAATTTAAAAACAAATGAATCCCATGAAAAATGGAGAACTAGAAGTAGGAGTCAAGAACCTTCTACTAGTAGAAATGTCCCCTCTACAAGTTATGACCTTCTACCTTCTAGTTCCCCTACCCTAACTGACTTGATGAATGAGTTGAGCTTGCAGCAAAAAAAGTATAGAGTTAATAAATGAAAGGATTAGAGGTTTAGAATGTCGACATGATTATGATAGTGAGTACCTTCAGAGGCATTCAAATTTTGAGATAGCTTACTACGAAGCTCAGGCACAACACTACAGAGGTGAGCCTGATGTTACTTTTCTTGAGTGCCCCCGATATACTAAGTATCAGCCCAATCCATCTGCTGATCAAGGAGACGAAGATATAGTTTGGGATTTTGATATTTGATAGTAATTGATGTACTTGTACTTGTACTTTTGTTTTTGTAATCTTTTGTAATAGAAATGGATATTTGTGTGCATTTGTACTTTCATTTTTATGTTGTAATTGGATAATTTTTAATTTTTATTATAAAGTTAATGTGGTAGTTAAATTTTTCATGTGAAGTATAATGGATGTTGATTAATGTTTTGTGAATTTTAATGTAATGTGATTTTTATTTTTGCATTTTAATTGTAATTATCTTTTGTTTAGTATTGTGGATGTGTTAGTAAAATATTGTGTTTGTTTAATGTTTTAGTTTTGTACTTATTTCAAAATTTCATTACCCAACAATTTCTCTAATGATTTATATGTGTAGAAAGCTCCTACTGTTATAGACCAGGTGAAGTAGAAAATTTGAGGACTGAAAAAAATTTCAGAATGATGAAAATGCCTAAAATACTTAAGTATGATTTATATTTAGAGTTTTTCTTTCCACCTGTATCATTTTATATTTAAAAATTTAAGTTTGGAGGAGGAAGAAAAAGATTAAGTATTAGATGTCCTCTATTTCAATATTTTCAAAAATTATTAATATGATTTTTTGTAGTGAATTTAATTCAGATAACTATATTTTGTAGCTATTTAAATATTGTGGTAGATTTAAAGAAATATTTTTGTNCTTGAGGATAAGACTCGATGAAATAAACTAAAAAATATATGACATCTGTTTGGTCTGCAAAACCTTTGTATTTTTCGATAAGTTCCCCTATTTAATATAAAGAATTAAATAGGGCTTATATTAAGCTGGGTTCGGACATGCTTCCTATAAGGGCAAACCCCTACAGTTAATTACATCTTAAATGACAAAAGTCACCTAAAAGGAATCTCAATAAAAATCAGAAGATATTATCTTAAAGGAGGGGTTGGACTTTTCAATGAGATCGGACGTAGAGGTGTGAAAGGGGAATGGCTCAAATTTGGAACATTTTGTTGTAGAGTCCAAAGAAGGAAGATTTAGGGGATGTCATGGATCCAGAGGAGAACCTTGGTGACTTCTCAAGTTATCTGAATATTTGGCTTCAATTTTGAGGAGAAATATTTAGGTGTTTGATCCTACCAATTTTATTAGTTAGGGCTTTCATTCGTGTGAAACGATCACACAAATAGCCTAGAAAATGTGATGGTTTAGGTCGTGTCAAATGACAACCTCAGAATCCTAAGACGAACTAAGGCTTATATTGTATATCAGGGCTATACAAAGGTCTAAAGATAAGGTGTGGATTTATCTTGCATAAGCAAGCAACCTCAAAGTCATATGGCTTTGTTACTAAGGAGGGAAGATTGGTTTAGCTGGGGAAGATAGGTTTTGCTATTGAAGATGATCGTGCTGCCCACAATGCTTACCGCAACGAGTTTGAGTTTTCTAGTGTGTGAAGTTATGATGTTAAATCAAGTGCCCCTATGGTTGAAGTTCTTTAAATTTTATGGGGCATACTAAAGTTGATTAGAGTGACACCGGTTGGGATTCCACGGTTCCCTCGTTCCAGCACCACTATTTTCTATTGGATTCACTTAATTCAAATGAATTTACTAAACTCAACTTAATGAGTTCCATAATTTCATTTAGACCGTGGGAAGCCTCGTTAGCAANAGTTTGCAGAAATAAAAGTACAATATGAAAGTACAACACTGAAAACTGTAAAAGCGTACTTAGCGAGTCTTCTTGTTCCACCGCCTGATACTCAAAAGGCATGTTAAGGCTGTTTATATCGAAACAGGGAACTAAAATTGTGACGACCTATCTAACCCTAGGTCATATCTTGGTGAGTCCTTAGGAGTTTAATTAAGGATGATTTTGTTAAGAAAAACATATTAAGTTTACTATATCTCCGAGGTATCCAACAGATCTAGAGAAAGAAGCAGGTCCATGCTACTTTCTCGCTGCATGGTGGAAAATCTTGAGTACTTTTAAACTTATTATATCTCTTAATAATTCATCTTATAAAACACCCTAATGCTCAAGGAACACTGATGTCTCAATTATCCCTAAGAATAGGGTAATTATCACTTGTGATTCAATTTAAGAATTATGTGGGTGAAGACCCTTGAAGAAGCAAGTTAATGTAAGTTGAACACTTAGCCAAATTTTAATCCTAATTGGGCTTAGTGGTGTTTCAAGGATGTAAGGCAAGTTAGTGTTGTTGGAACTCTTAGCCAAATTTTAACCCTAATTGGGCTTAGTGGTGTTTTGCAAGTTAATGTTATTGGAACACTTAGCCAAATTTTAACCCTAATTGGGCTTGTAGTGTTTGAAAGTTGTTTTAATTTTAAATGATGTTTACTTTTCTAATCCTCATTTAAATGAAATTTGATTTACCCTAAGTCACTACTAAGCCCTTAAGACCTAGGTGAGTGTCTTAATTAGTTTTGAAAAGGTTAGTCATGATTCATGATTTGAATTTTATTTTGAAAATGAAAATAGGGGTATTAAATTGATTAATTATTGACTTCAAAATTCATACCCCTAAGTCTTGGGTTCATTTTATTTTAATAAACTTCCAAATTTTACTAATTTAGAAATCTATTAACTTATCTTTTTAATTAGGAAAGTGAGGTTGGTTTCTACCAATTAACCCCTTGTGTTTCAAACATCAAATAAATTGATTAAGATCACAGGTTACCCATTTCCCTCCTTAAATTAAGCCTAAATGATAATTAAGGCTAATTTTCCAAAATTACATGTTTGCCCCTAAGGCTCTATTACTTCATAATTTGTCAAATTCATTTCAAATGACTTTAAAATTTTTATCCTTCCTCATTCATGGATCAATTAAGACATTAGAGAGAAAATGTGAATTTTTCAATATTTAATTTATTTTATATAATTATTTTCATGCAAAAAGAGAATTTTTTAAAGAAAATTCCTAACTTGACCAAGATAAATCCTAATCCCTTAAAATTTTTACCGGAGGTAACTTTAGACCAGAGAAGCCTTCAGACCAAATTTCATGATTTTTTAAAGTTTATTTAAATTATGACAATTATTTTAAAGTTTGGAGTATTTATTGAATATAAAATATTTTAAATGGAGAAAATTAAGTTTTGCATTTTTGAAAAATCTCCTTGAGGTCACAGAGCCCAAGGAAGCAAATTTTATCTATTTTTATTTTTCTTTGATTTATTGGAATTATTTTTGTGGAAATCCCTTTTTTAGCCTTCAAAAATTATTTTAAGCTTCAAAATACCATATCTTTATTTAGAGAATCAGAAAAAATATCCCAATTGTTTCTAAGTGCTTAGAAAATAATTTAAAACAGTTTCATGAATTTTATTATTTTTGTAATTTTTATGGATTTTTAATTATTTTAAATACTTAAAATAGGCTAAAAAATAAGTTTTTATTGTAAATATCATTTTATTTTTATAAAATGCCCCTAATCACAAAGAACTCAAAAAGTAAGTCTTTATAAATGTTTGAAAATGATGTTTATCTTTAAAAATCAACTTAAGTTATCAAATAAACTCAAAATATTTTGAAGTTTTTATGGTGAGTTCTCTGGATCATAAATAATAGTGGAGATGAAAAATCAAGTCATTTAAATGTTTATATCTTTCAAAATTAATTATCTTATTGATTTAGTGTTTGTGAAAATTAGATGCATTTTAAATGACTTGACTTATAAAAAATTTTCCTAAAGGTTCCATGGTCATCATAAACCTTCCATATATTTCTTGGAATTTTCTAATTAACATGCTAATTTCCATGATTATTTTAAGGAAATAATGTGCATAAACTTGAAAAATATGAACCTCTATCTAGGAACATCCTTTGACTTTGGAAAAATCAGAGGATGTTTCCCTTGATAGAGGCTACAACATACCAAAATTTCAAGACAAGGTGATGTGTCAATATGCTTGGAGAATCAAATAATTCAAAAAAGTGTTTAATTAATTAAAAATAAAATATGCATCGAATAGACTTGAAATTTATTCCACATTTTTTTTCCTCTGTTCACTGAGCAAGAGGGTATTTTTATTTTATTTTTGTGATTTTTCTACATAAAGTTAGAATTTTAAAAGTTAGGGATATCTAAATAAATAGGAAAAAAGTCCTATTTATCTATTTAAAATGCGCGTGCCACCTCAACCTACGGCGGCTCCAAAACTCCACGCGGTGCTCCTATTTGACACTGTCGTCCACACCAGCAGCCAAGCCTCCCAATTGTTTGTGTAAAGAAGCACTATTTGGCTTCATCTTGGCCATCCATTCAATAGACGCGCGATCGGACGACGCGTGGTCATCGTCCCCGATAGCTTAGGTCGAGAACCGTTCACCTTTGAGGCTTAAGATCTCTCTCATTTCTCAACTGAATTAAGTGAGATTTTTTTTAAAATCATCGTATAAGTAAGATGAACACATCCATAAGGTAAATGCATCATTAAATCAAGCCTAAGTAAATGGAGAATCAAAATAGGCTTGGGAGGAGGAGAAGTTTTATACCTTTGCTCTAAAAAGGGAAGCTTTAAATAGAGGTGCTTGACACGTTTGTTGAGGTCCAAGGAGGCTAGGGATTGAGTCCCTAGTCTTGGTGTAAGGCCTAGGTAAGAATTCGATCACGACCGGATTTGGGTGTTGGTCTAGAGCTATGGTAGAGGCTCTGTGGAAGGGGGATTTTATGGGGCTTTGGTTTCTTTTTTGGTTGTGAAGGTGTGGGTAGAGTTAATTTGAGTTTGGTGGAGTGTGGAGATGTGATGGGCTCTGTCCTGGTTTCCGGTAATGTTTCAAGCTCAAAATTGAGCTCCGACAATGGGAATTAGCGGGAGAAAATGGTTAGAATGCACTAAGGGGGTCTTAGGGAAGCTCTGTGGGAAGTTTGGAGAGGCCTCTCTAAGGAAATTTTAGCGCACCTCCCATGGCCGTGGAGGTGAGTTTTTATAAAATTGGCCATGGGTGGCTCTTAGGGCATAAGTTTGGGTTCATTGTGGTGGTTAAGTGGAGGGCAGAGGAGCTCCGTCCATTAGATTGGCTGAGTTGGCCTCTATGTTTGATTTGGGTGAGGTTCCATGGGGGTGGCTCTTAGTTTTGAGCTTTTTCAGCCACTAGTTTGGTTGGCCCACCAGAGGGAGGTCGCTAGGAGCTCAGGGAACACACGGGAATATGTCACAACAATTTAGTGCAATAATGCCTAATTTTGGTAAGGATATCTTAAGCACATGCATTTTTGGAAATAATATTCCTTGATTTGAGGAAACTTTGGTCCATGGCTTGATTTAGGTGGTTTCATGGTGTTTGGACTGGTCACTAAGTCCAACTACGTTGGTCCATGGCTTGATTTAGGTGGTTTCATGGTGTTTGGACTGGTCACTAGGTCCAACTAACCTGTGATGGAGTTAATTTGGTGACTTTAGGGTGGTTAGGTCACATTTAGTGCATGGGCCCAAGTGGGTGCAAATGATGAAAACTTGAAATTGGGCTTGGTTAACCATGCAAATTGGCCCAAATAAAATGTACATTTGGTGTAGATTATCATAAGGAACAACTTTGGTGAAGGAAGGAAGTGGTTTTGAGCTCAATTGAAGGGTCAATTTGAGGGAATTTTGAATTTTAGTCAATTTGGTCATGTTGGGCTAGGCTTGGTTCTAGCTTGGGTTAGCCTTGGGCTAAGTCCGTATTGATTGTTTTAAATGGTCAATAGGGACCGTATGAAGAGTTTTCAACATGAATTGGATGCTAATTTTGAGGTTAAGGCAACCAATTGAGTGAAATTTGGGGCTAAATTTTGGAATTTTGGATTTAGGCCAAAATCAAATGGATTTGAGGCTTCACCAAGGCTAATTTATGTTTGATTTTGATGTGTAGGAATTTTATGAAGATTTTTCCACATTAATTGGGGCCAATTGACTTGGCTATGGATTCAATTTGGTAAGATTAGTTCATATGGTCAAAATTGGGGTTTTGATCTAAATCAAAATTGGGCTCAAATCATGAGCCCATTAAGCTTGGATTTGGTTTAGCTTACTCATATCAAAAATTAATTTGAGTTAAGTATTGGAATTGGGGTCAATTGAGGTCAAATTGATGGACATTTGAGTTGAATTTAGGGAAATTTGGGCCCTTAAAAGGAAAATTTAGGGGGTTTTTGTTAAAGATAGTAAAATTGGCCAAATCGGCTCATGTGGTAGTTGAGAAAAATGATATTGGGAATATTTGGGATTTATTGATATTTTCTGAGAATTTTTTGGAATTTTTAGAATTTTGGGCTATGGAGGGGTATCTTGGTAATCTGGAGTGTTTTAGGGATAAAAGTCCAAGATGGGTATTTTGGTAGAGTCGAAGTACCAACCATCACCAACAAGCCATGGAACGATGGAAACCCCATTTTGGGTCCTCTATATAGTGGTCTTAGCCAAACCATTACCCTAGGGTTGGTAGGTTTAGGGGGCATCTACATGAGTATCCCAAAAAGATCAAGGGACCTAGGCTAGAAATTTGAGTTTAGGGTTGCCCTAGGGCTAGTAGGTTTAGGGGACAATCTACATGAGTATCCCAAAAGGTCAAGGGATCTAGACTAGAAGTTTGAGTTCAGGGTTGTGAGTGAAATATGAGTGTAGATGAGTGCAGTGAGTACCTTACCTCAAGATCAACACCCAAGGACAAACCTAAGGTCCAGAAGTCCTAAGGGTGACTCATGTTGAGTTTCCCTTATAGTGACCCCACCTATTAAGTGCTAGAGGTTAGGACCAATATGTGGAACTTCAAGTTGAGTGAAGAAGATGGTAGAATTTCTAATGGCGAGGGTTCCATGTCTAGTTTTTTAAGAATAGTGAATAGGAAAGTCCTATGGCTAGACCGTAGACTACTAAAGAGGAAAAACTAAACCTCAACCAGACGTGAGGTAAGCAAATGGACCCCCAATAGGTGTGGTGTGCTGGGCAAGCATACCTCGTGTATTGGTGTTGATTGATGAGATCAACAAAAACCAATACAAACTTTTAAGTCAAAAAACACAGAAGTATGCGAAGAGTTATGTGTGTGATTTTTTTATGTTGGGGAATTAGTAGGTGATCGTCTGATTGAAATCAAGGAGTAGGGACTCTCGCTGGGGATCGGAGAGTGAATTTTTAATTATGAAATTTCAAGTATTTATGAAGGATGGGAGTCAATAAATAAGTGCTGACCCTGAGGTGGGAATTGAAACTTGGGTATCAATCCCAAAATAAGAATCAGATGCCATAATCCATTTAAGGTGGTCTTAAAACTGATTTCAAAAGATGAGAATAGGATGCCTTGAATTAATTGAAGGGCTTATTCCCTCAACCTCAAGAATGTCGTTGAATTTGATTTGAAATATTGCGATAGGAGGGGTTCATAAAGTAACGCGGAATCGGATATAAAATCCTCAACCTCTAGTATATCATAGGATTTCATTTGGAAGATTACAAGAGAAGGAGCTCCTAAAGATACGCGGTATCGGATGTGAAATCCTCAACCTCTAGATTTGATTTGAAAGACTGAAATATGATGAGAACCTAAAACAATACGGTATCAGATGTGAAATCCTCAACCTCTAGATTTAATTTGAAAGATTGCAATAGAATGAGAACTTAAAGCAACGCAGAATCTGATGTAGAATCCCCAACCTCTTGATTTGATTTACAAGATTGTAATAGGATGAGAAGCTAAAGCAACATGGAATCAGATGTAGAATCCTCAACCTCTAGATTTGATTTGAAAGATTGCAATAACATGAGAACCTTAAGCAACGCAGAATTGGATGTGGAATCCTCAACCTCTAGATTTGATTTGAAAGATTGTGATAGGATGAGCTCTTAAAACAATGCGGTATCGGACGTAAAATCTTCAACCTCTAGATTTGATTTGAAAGATTGAAATAGGATGAGAACCTAAAGCTATGGGGAATCAGATGTAAAATCCTCAACCTCTGGAATTTAATTTGAAAGATTGCGAAAGGAGGGGCTCCTAAAGCAACGCAGAATCGAATGTAGAATCCTCAACCTCTAGAATATCATATAATTTGATTTGAAATATTGCAACAGGAGGGACTCCTAAAGCAACGTGGAATCAGATATAAAATCCTCAACCTTTAAAATAGTATTGAACCATTGCAAAGCAGTGTAGAACCGGATGTGAAATCCTCATCCTCTAAAATATAGTGTGAACTATTGCTAAGCAAAGTGGAATCGGATGTTAAATCCTCATCCTCTAAAATATAATGTGAATCATTGCTAAGCAATGTAGAATACAGATCGGAATGTGAAATCCTCATCCTCTAAAATATTGTGTGAACCATTGCAAAGCAATGCGGAATTGGATCAGAATGTGAAATCCTCATCCTCCAAAATGTCATGTAAACCATTGCAAAGCAATGCGGAATCAAATGTGAAATCCTCATCCTCTAAAATATATTGTGATTCATTGCTAAGCAATACGGAATCGGATGTGAAATCCTCATCCTCTAAAATATCGTGTGAATCATTGCTAAGCAATGCAGAATCAGATGTGAAATCCTCATCCTCTAAAATATCATGCAATGCAAAAGCAGATGTGAAATCCTCATCCTCTGAAATATCGTGTGAATCATTGCTAAGCAATGCAGAATCGGATGTGAAATCTTGATCCTCTAAAATATCGGGTGAATCATTGCTAAGCGATTTGGAATCCGATGTGAAATCGTCATCCTCTAAAATATCGGGTGAACCATTGCTAAGCAATGCAGAATTGGGTGTGAAATCCTCATCCTCTAAAATATCATGTGAACCATTACTAAGCAATGTGAAATCAGAGGTAACATCCTCATGCTCTAAAATATTGGGTGAACCATTACTAAGCAATGCAAAATCGGATGTGAAATCCTCATCCTCTAAAATATAGTGTGAATTATTGCAAAGTAATGCAGAATTGGATGAGAGATCCTCATCCTCTAAAATATAGTGTTTTGAATTTGTGGGAAACTAGTAAAATTTATGAAGATTGACATTGGTAAGGAAAAAAAAATTGGGGCTTCGAGCTCAAAAAACTGAAATTTTGTTGAGGTTCAATTTGTACAAAGATTGATGAGGAATTTTGCTGAGAACTGGCTCATGCAGGGAATATGAAAAAATTTTCTGAGATTTATATATGCAGAGATCATGAAAATTTTGCAAAGTGCGTAGAACGTCTGTATAAGTTTGTACAGTGCAGAATTTTATTGAAATGTCTGTGTGGAGACTCACAAAAATTTACGAGGTACAAAATTTTGTTTCAATATTGATTTTTATTTTGTTGCATTTGTTTTAGGATTTGGACCCATTTTTAGACCAAGACAACATCTGAGCTTGTAAGAACGAGTATGTCTTTGAAACACAGGGCACAGTGTTTCTTGAAGTATCGTCCACTACCTAAGGACAAGTGTTAGAGCATAACCCACTCCTTAGGGTGCTTTCGAAATTATATTCTTTCAAGCACCTATAAAGATGTGTTATCTCTAAGAAAACCACAGCTGAAGAGGCTGCAAGTTTGTAGCTCCATTTATAGTAGTCATCATTTGATTTGTTGCAGATTCTGTAAAAGTTGTTGAAGTTGTCTTTGAGAAATCTTTCTAACGTTCTTCGAGTTGAAGTTGGAGTTGTATTTGTCAGACACTGAAGGATATGACTTCAGGTTTGAATTTCCATTAACCGCTAATATCATCGTCATTTCCTTAATTCTTTCTTTCTGAGCCCAAGTAGATTTCAGAATTTTGGTCGTGTGATCAAAACATTTTTCGTTTTCCAAAGATATTTCTGAGTCAATTAATAACCGGCCAAAAGACTCAAGATCATTGAACTTTTATTGAATATAATATCAGAAGAATTTTCTTAAGAGAGCATTTTAAGTTCATTAATCAGGGGAAACTCGGACACCAATTTTTTATTATACGTCCACCTCAAGCTTCTTCTCAGGGAGACTTTTCTTTTGATTTGATTTTTTTTTTTCTTCAAACTTTGCAAATAATCCTTTTTTTCTCTTTTTTTTCTCCCCATGTTTTGTTAAGAATTAATATATCTGGTAGAACATGATTTAAAGATTTGGAATGTCTGAATTCATACACCAATTTTTTATTATAAGCTCACCTCAAGCTTCTTCTCGGGGAATTTTCACACAACAATTTATTTTGCTCCATTTGTTTTCTGAGAATTACTATATCTGGTGCAACATATTTCTTTTAAAGATTTTGAATGTCCAAATTCCCCTGACTAATAATCCTCAAATGTTTCTTAAGTCAAATTCTAGGATATTATAACTTGTTTGAAAGTCAGGACCCAGTCACGTGGCAGGAAATTAAAAGGCTCGTGATATCCTGAGTCAACTATTCGTATTCCAATCACACTATCTTATTTTGAAATCAACTTAGGACCTAGTCCAAATTCTTTAAAGTGGATGACTCAATTATTAGGGCATTAATTTCCTTCTCCCTTGAAGTCATAGTCTTATCCAAATTTTTCTTTTCGAGGTGATGAGTTTTTCTTAAAAAAAATATTAAACAATTCTGAACAACAACAAACTCTTTCTTTTCATTAATTGTGGTGGGAGGGATGAGATAGACTAACATTGACCATGCTAATTTCCCATTTAAACAAAAATAGTAATATAATAGTAGCCAAGAGGCATTTCATTCATTGGCAGTTGCATAGGAATGGGTTGGAACAAACAGATCGACCGAAATCATATTGATAGAATTTCTTTCAGGTTCCTTTCAAATATTTTTCCGGGATCGTTACGTCCCTATTCTTGAACTTCTCCTCAAGCAAGTCTTTGAAACTGCAACACTCTTCTATAGTGTTTCCAACAAACCTGTGGTACGACCAATATCTCGTATGTCTTTTCATGTTAGCCTCGTCGGGCTTCTTTGGCTTAGGTAACTTGAAGTCAAGATTCTTGATCAGACTGTAGAACATCTTTTTTTTTGCTTCATCTTTAAAAAATATATCCCATTTGATCGAGTGTTCATGATTGGAACTTGTCTTTCAGATGTCTGGTAAGGTCTCTACTGAGGTGATTGTTGAATATTCTGACTAGGATGTTGGAAGGTTTGTTGACGTTGCTCTGCTTGTATTTGCAATTGTCATTTTCCCCTGCTAACCACAACAACTATCCCAGATTTCTTCTTGAATATCTTGGTTATCCTGGAATTCTCAACCTTCTCATGAGAATCCATAAGCTTGACTTCTTCTTGCAGATTGCTAGCTTTGCTGAGTAAATTCTCGAAAGAATTGATAGTGAGTCCCTTAAGCATGAAAGTTATTGGTCCATGGATGCTTTTGAGTAAAATCTTAATTGCATGTTGTTCCAGCAGCTGAGGCTCACACTTCATGCTAAAATTTCTCCACCTCAAAATATAATCTACTAGAGTCTCGTTAGGCCTTTGTTTTTCTACCACGAGATCTCTAATAGAAACATGATGCTGCGCTCCGGCAAATCTTTTTACAAACAGCAGTTCTAACTTGTTGAATGTCTTCACAGATCCATTGAGCAACTCAACATACCAATCAAAAGCAACTCCTGACAGGCTGCTGATGAAATGTTGATAGAATAAAGCTTTGTTATTTCTTGTATTACCACAATTGGCTTGGAAGCGTGCTAGGTGTTGTGTGGGATTTCCGGTCCCATCAAATATCTTGAAGCTTGGGAAGACAAAACCCTTGAGAAAAGGTACTGCATCAAACTCTTCCAGGTAAGGTCTACCTTTTGGAATCCATGCACCACCCTTAGATTGGGTTAAGGCATCTCAAACTTGTTCAATCATTTATTTAAATTCATTTTCTGGTATGACCCTTTGGACAGAGTATTTCTTCAGTTGTTCATCAGAGGTGAATTCTTTTCTTTCATCTGCAACATGAATGATTTCTGGTTGGTTCATTTTTAGAAGTGTCATCTGCGGTGATTGTGACTGTCTTTGCATTGCAATCACGGTGGTCGTCAATTCTTCAATTTTCTTTTCGAGACAATTGATCTATTCGTCCCTTTGTTGGGTGGCCTCTTACCTCTCATTCGCGGCGTTCTCCTCACCAGAAGATGGAGCGTCGAGCGCAAATAACTCGGCTCGGGTCTCAACGATATTTATTTCTGTTAATCTTTCGTCCATGTAATCTGACACATCGTAATTTTCATCATTCATATCTTTTCCTTGTTCTTCAGATAATCGTGCAATATTGGTTTGGAGTCTCTCCAATTTAGCGTCAATCGAGTTCCTTTTGATTACTTTTAGGTTAATTAGGGATTTTTGAAGAATATCATTTCTTTTGCTGAGCATCGATGTGGTTGTGTAGAAGTTAATTGTATCAATTTAAATCATATTTACGGAACCTTTTTCAGGTTCTTTCAAATACTCTTTCAGAATCGTTACATTTCCACTTTTGAAATTCTTCTCAAGCCAATCCTTGAAGACAAAGCATTTTTCTATGGTGTGGCCGAGTAACTTGTGGTATGGACAATATTGAGGATGATCTTTCATATTGGCTTTCTTTGTTTTTTTAACTTTGGTAGACCAAATCCTTGTTCCTTTATCAAGTCATGGAACATCTTCGACACGGCTTCCTCTTTGAAGGAAAACACCACTTTCTGTCATCCTATCAAGGATATCCTCTTCTTCTCTGCTCGATATGATCTTTACTGAGGCGGTTGTTGGCTAGACTGGCCATATTATTGTGCTTGTTGTTGGCGAAATTATCGAGAATGTTTGGCTTTCAAAATTTTCTGGTCGCGCTTCCTTTCTTGTACCTTTATCAGTTGTGCAGGCTTTCAATTGGACCCAATCTCGAATCCATAAAGTAGTGGGGCATAAGCATCAACTGACTCTTCCTCATGTAGAATCTCTTTTCCCTTACTCGGCAAAACAGTTGGCTCGGTGATAGTGTAGGTATAAAATAGTTATTAGAGAAATCTCAACGCTCCCAACGACGGACATTTCAACTCTAGTAGGGCTCTTTTTAATCAACACCTTTGAATGGGAGAATTCTTTGGTAGACTTCAAGTTGAACTCCACAATAGGCTCCACAGACTTATCTGTTTCAAACTTCATCACTGTGACGACCACCTTCCCAAACTTAACTCCAATATCATCGAACCCTTATCCAAACTTAATAATTGTTAGGTCAGGTAGTTCATCCCTGTTGACAGCGAACTCCATTCCGGAAGTGAAAGAAAAGATTAACTTTGGCAAAGACATTTTCCCTGTCATTTGAAGAATTACCGAAAGTCAGCGACGTTCCGTGCCTTGCAATTTCAACAGAAGTACTCAAATTGATGCACTTGTCTTATGAACTGGACATTTTTATTATTTTATTTTTTGAATTTTTTATTAACTTATGATGAAAGCATTGAAGAGTTTCAATTAGCAAATTAAATAAGTGCAAAGAGGTGCAACAACTTGGCTTGATTCACAGAAAATCAAACCAAATCCGAACAAGACGAACAAATGTAAAGTTTAGAACCCAGTGCAGGACCAACTTTATAACGCACAACACCCAGGCAGAACTAATCCACCAACACACCTATTGGGGGTCCGACCCCACATGAAAATTTAAAGAGTCCTTAATGCCCTTCTGAGTCCTCATTCAAAGATGGTTAAACAACTAGTCCTGAAGTCCAAGGAGTTAGCTCTACCTTCCCAAGACAGAAATGGGTAAAGTATGCCAATGGAAGAAGGGTAACTTGGTCCAAGAGGGACATGAACACATTACCGATGTGTGAAGATAATATTTCTTGATTTGTATGGAGAGAAAAGTCTTGTCCCCAGCGGAGTCGCTAAAACCTGTCGGCGCTATTTTTGGTTGGAGTGGAGTTGCCTGTAAGAAGCTGTCGGTCACCGAAATCGAAATCCCGTTGGCCGCTTTGGAAGGACTTTTTAATTTACATATATATTTAGTTTTAAAAAAATATGAAATCAAACTGACCACATATTTTTCATAGTTTAAATGAAAGAGCACTATACCTCAAATCATGTATCTATCTCGAAAGATAAACACAAGACTTGAGGATAAGGCTCGATCAAATAAAATAAGAAATATGTGACATCTGTTTGGTCTGCAAAACCTTTGTATTTGCCAAAACGTTCCCCTATTTAATATAAATAATTAAATAGGGTTTATATTAAGATGGGTTCGGACATGCTTCATATAAGGGCAAGCCCCTATAGTTAATAAAATCTTAAATGAGCAAAGTCCCTAAGAAAACTCTTGATAAAAATCAGGAAATATTATCTTCAAGGAGTTTCAAAGGGTAGGACTTTTCAATGTTTCGATAAAAATCAGGAAATATTATCTTCAAGGAGTTTCAAAGGGTAGGACTTTTCAATGAGACCCGATAAAAATCAAGAAATATTATCTTCAAGGAATTTCAAAGGGTAGGACTCTTCAACGAAATAACTCTCAATAAAAATCAAGAAATATTATCTTCAAGGAATTTCAAAGGGTAGGACTCTTCAACGAAATCGGTGTAGAGGTGTGAAAAGGGAATGGTTCAAATTTTGAACATTTTATTGTAGAATCCAAAGGAAGAACTAAAGGTGTGAAAGGGGAATGGCTCAAATTTGGAACATTTTATTGTAGAGTCCAAAGAAGGAAAATTTAGGTGATGTCATGGATCCAGAGGAGATCCTCGGTGACTTCCCAAGTTATCTTAATGTTTGGCTTCAGTTTTGAGGAGAAATATTTAGGTGTTTCATCCTGCCAATTTTGTTAGTTAGGGCTTACATTCGTGTGAAATGATCACACAAATAGCCTTGAAGATGTGAGGGTTTAGGTTGTGACAAACGACAACCTCAGAATCCTAAGACGAGTTAGGGCTTATACTGTATAGCAGGGCTATACAAAGGCCTAAAGATAAGGTGAGTATTTACGTTGCATAAGCAAGCAACCTCAAAGTCCTATGGCTTTGTTATTTATATCTAAGGAAGGAATATTGGTTTAGCTGGGGAAGACAGGTTTTGTTGTTGAAGATGGTCGTACTGCCCACCATGCTAGCTCCAAGCTCCTTGCCGCAATGAGTTTGAGTTTTCTAGTGTGTCAAGTTATGATTTTAAATCAGGTGACCCTATGGTGGAAGTTCTTTAAATTTTATGGGGGCATATTAAAGTTGATTAGTGCGACATCGGTTAGGATCCTACGGTTCCCTCGTTCCGGCACCACTATTTTCTTTTGGATTCACTTAGTTCAAATGAATTTACTAAACTCAACTTAATGACTTCCATAATTTCATTTAGACCATGGGAAGCCTTGTTAGCAACCGTACGTTACCTCCTCCAAGGAATTCCCGATCATCCAATAGAGACATCTTAATTTAGTTGCAACTGTAGTTTTCTTTGAAGTTTGTGATTAAATTTTGAGTTGTTTTATATTTTTGAATATTGTGGCAAAGAATTTTATCTTGGTTGATTTTAGTTTTTGTTTTGGTTTTGGTTTTAGTTCTATGGCTATCCTGATAGTTTTAGTTTTCATGCAGGGTGGCATCGTTGTTTAGTATGCAAGTTTGCAGGTATAAAAGTATAGTATGAAAGTACAATGCTGAAAACTGTAAAAGCGTACCTGGAAAGTCTTCTTGTTCCACCACCTGAAACTTAAAAGGCATGTTATGGAAGTTTATATGAAACAGGGAAGTAAAATTTAGACGACCTATCTAACCCTAGGTCATATCTTGGTGAGTCTTTAGAAGTTTAATTAAGTTTGATTTTGTCAAGCAAAACATATTAAGTTTACTAGATCTCCAAGGTATCCAACAGATCTAGAGAAAGAAGCAGGTCCATGCTACTTTCTCGCTGTCTCGTGGAAAATCCTGAGTTCCTTTAAACTTATTATATCGCTTAATAATTCATCCTATAAAACACCCTAATGCTCAATGAACATTGATGTCTCAATTATCCCTAAGAATAGGGTAATTATTACTTTGGATTCAATTTAAGAACTATGTGGGTGAAGACCCTTAAAGTGGCAAGTTAATGTTGTTGGAACACTTAGCCAAATTTTAACCCTAATTGAGCTTGTATTGTATGAAAGTTGTTTTAATTTTAAATGATGTTTACTTTACTAATCCTCATTTAAATGAAATTTGATTTAGCTTAAGTCACTACAAAGCCCTTAAGACCTATGTGAGTGTCTTAATTAGTTTTGAAAATCTTAAGCTTTAGGTGGTCATGATTCATGATTTGAATTTTATTTTGAAAATCAAAATAGGGGTATTAAATTGATTAATTATCGACTTCAAAAGTCATACCCCTAAGTCCTGGGTTCATTTTATTGTATTAAACTTCCAAATTTTACTAATTTAGAAATCTATTAACTTATCTTTTTAATTAGGAAAGTGAGGTTGGTTTCTACCAATTAACCCCTTGTGTTTCAAACATCCAATAAATTGATTAAGATCAGAGGTTACCCATTTCCCTCCTTAAATTAAGCCTAAATGTTAATTAAGGCTAATTTCCAAAATTTACATTTGCCCCTAAGGCTCTATCACTTCATAATTTGTCAAATTCAATTCAAATGACTTTGAAATTTTTATCCTACCTCATTCATCGTCAATTAAGACATCAGAGGAGAAAATGTGATTTTTCAGAATTTAATTTATTTCACATAATTATGGCCAATTAAGATGTTAGAGGAGAAAATGTGACTTTTCAATATTTAATTTAATTTATATATTTATTTTCATGCAAAAATACGATTTTTCAAAGAAAATTCCTAACTTGACCAAGGTAAATTTTAATCCCTTGAAATTTTTGCTCAAGGTAACTTTAGACTAGAGAAGCCTTTAGACCAAATTCCATGATTTCTTGAATTTTATTTAAATTATTAAAATTATTTTAATTTCTGGAGTATTTATTAAATATAAAATATTTTAAATGGGGAAAATTAAGTTTTGTATTTTTGAAAAATCTCCCTAAGGTCAGAGAACCTAAGGAAGCAAATTTTATCTTTTTTTTTATTTTTCTTTGATTTATTGGAATTAGTTTAGTGGAAATCCATTTTTTAGCCTTCTAAAATTATTTTAAGCTTTCAAATACCATGTCTTTATTTAGAGAATCAGGAAAAATATCCCAATTATTTTTAAGTGCTTAGAAAATAATTTCAAACATTTTCATGAATTTTATTATTTATGTGATTTTTATGGATTTTTAATTATTTTAAATATTTAAAATAGGCTAAAAATGAAGTTTTTATTTTAAATTTTATTTTAGTTTTTTAAACTACCCCTAATCACAGAGAACTTAAAAAATAAGTTTTTATAAATGTTTGAGTTATATTTTGATTTTTAAAAATTATTTAAATGCCAAAATGATGTTTATCTTTAAAAATCAACTTAAGTTATCAAATGAACTCAAAATATTTTAAAATTTTTATGGTGAGTTCTCTGGATCAAAAATATTAGTAGAGATGAAAAATCAAGTCATTTAAATATTTATATCTTTCAAAATTAATTATCTTAGTGATTTAGTGTTTGTGAAAATTAGGTGCATTTTAAATGACTTGACTCACGAAAAATTTTCCTAAAGGTTCCCTGGTAATCATAAACCTTCCAAAATTTTCTTGGAAATTTCTAATCAACAAGCTAATTTTCATGATTATTTTATGGAAATAATGTCCATAAACTTGAAAAAAATGGATCTCTGTTCAGGAACCTCCTCTGACTTTGGAAAAATCAGAGGATGTTCCCCTTGACAGAGGCTACAACATTCCAAAATTTCAAGGCAAGGTGATGTGTCGATATGCATGGAGAATCAAATAATTCAAAAAAGTGTTTAATTAATTAAAAATAAAATATGCATCGAATGGACTTAAAATTTATTCCACATTGTTTTTTTCTATTCACTGAGCAAGAGGGTATTTTTATTTTATTTTTGAGATTTTTCTACACAAAGTTATGAATTTTTTAAGTTAGGGGTATTTAAATAAATAGGAAAAAGCCATATTTATCTATTTAAAATGTGCGTGCCACCTCAACCTACGGTGGCTCCAAAACTCCACGCGGTGCGCTCCTATTTGACGCCGCCATCCACGCCAGCAGCCATGCGTCCCGCTTGTTTGTGTAAAGAAGCACTGTCCGACTTCATCTTGGTCATCCATTCAATAAACGCGCGAGCGGACAGTGCTTGGTCATCGTCCTCGATAGCTTAGGTCGAGAACCGTCCATCTTTGAGGCTTAAGATCTCTCACATTTCTCAACCAAATTAAGTGAGATTTTTTTTAAAATAATTGTATAAGTAAGATGAACACATCCATATGGTAAATGCATCATGAAATCAAGCCTAAGTAAATGGAGAATCAAAATAGGCTCGGGAGGAGGAAAAGTTTTATACCTTTGCACTGAGAAGGGAAGCTTCAATCAGAGGTACTCGACATGTTTGTTGAGGTCCAAGGAGACAAGGGATTGAGTCCCTGGTCTTGGTGTAAAGCCTAGGTATGAACTCAATCACGACCAGATTTTGGTGTTAGTCTATAGCTATGGTAGAGGCTCTGCGGAAGGGGGATTTTACGGAGCTTTGGCTTCTTTCTGGGTTATGAAGGTGTGGGTAGAGTTAATTTGAGTTTGGTGGAGTGTGGAGATGTGATGAGCTCTATCCTAGATTCCAGCATGGTTCCAAGCTATAAATTGAGCTCCGGCAATGGGGATTAGTGGGAGAAAATGGTTGGAATGCACTGAGGGAATCTTAGGGAAGCTCTGTGGGAAGTTTGGAGAGGCATCTCTAAGGAAATTTTAGCACACCTCCCATGGTCGTGGAGGTGAGTTTTTATAAAAAATGGCCATCGGGTGGCTCTCAGAGCATAAATTTTGGTTGCATTGTGGTGCTTAGGTGAAGGGCAGAGGAGCTCCATCCATTAGATTGGCTGAGCTGGCCTCTAGGTTTGATTTGGGTGAGGTGACATGGGGGTGTCTCTCATTTTGGAGGTTTTTCGATCACTAGGCTGGTCGGCCGGCTAGGGGGAGGTGGCTAGGAGCTCAGGGAACCCAGGGGAATATGTCACAGTAATTTAGTGGAATAATACCTAATTTTGGTAAGGATATCTTAAGAACATGCATTTTTGGAAATAATATCCCTTGATTTGAGGAACCTTTGGTCCAAGGCTTGATTTAGGTGGTTTTATGATGTTTTGACTGGTCACTAAGTCCAACTAATGGCTATGATGGAGTTAATTTGGTGACTTTAGGGTGGTTAGGTCACATTTAGTGCATGGGCCCAAGTGGGTGCAAATGACCAAACCTTGAATTTTGGCTAGGTTAGCCATGTTAATTGGCCCAAATAAATGTTTAATTTGGTGTGTATGATCATAATGAACAACTTTGGTGAAGGATGGAAATGGTTTTGAGCTCAATTGAAGGGTCAATTTGAGGGAATTTTGAATTTTAGTCAATTTGGTCAGAAGAGGTTTTGAGCTCAATTGAAGGGTCAATTTGAGGGAATTTTGATTTTTAGTCAATTTGGTCATTTTGGGTTAGGCTTGGGTTAGCCTTGGGCTAAGTCCAAATTTATTTTTGTAAATGATCAATAGGGACCGTATGAAGAGTTTGCAACATGAATTGGATGCTAATTTGGAGTTTAAGGCAACCAATTGGGTGGAATTTGGGAACTTAGCCAATTTGGGGCTAAATTTGGGAATTTTTTATTTCGGCCAAAATCAAATGTATTCAAGGCTTCACCAAGGCCAATTGATGGTTGATTTTGATGTGTAGGAATGTTATGAAGATTTTTCAACATTAATTGAGGCCAATTGACTTGGCTATGGGTTCAATTTGGTAAGATTAGGTCATATGGTCAAAATTGTGGTTTTGATCTAAATCAAAATTTGGCTCAAATTATGAGCCAATTAAGCTTGTATTTGGTTTAGATTAGCCATATCAAAAGTTAATTTGAGTTGAGGATTGGAATTGGGGTCAATTTAGGTTAAATTGATGGAAATTTGAGTTGAATTTGGGGAAATTTGGGCCCTTAAGGGAAAATTTGGAGGTTTTTGTTAAAGATGGTCAAATTGGCCAAATCGGGTCATGTGGTAGTTGAGAAAAATGAAATTGGGAATATTTGGAATTTATTGAGTTTTATTGGAAATTTTTTGGAATTTTTGGAATTTTGGGCTATGAAGGGGTACTTGGTAATCTGGGGTGTCTTAGGGGTAAAAGGCCAAGATGGGTATTTTGGTAGAGTTGAAGTACCAACCATCACAAACAAGCCATTAGTGTTCTTAGCCAAACCATAACCCTAGGGCTGGAAGGTTTAGGGGGTCATCTACATGAGTATCCCAAAAATATCTAAGGACCTAGGCTAGAAATTTGATTTTAGGGTTGTGAGTGAATGTGAGTGTAGATGAGTGCTGTGAGTACCTTAGCTCCAGACCAACACCCAGGGTCAACCCTAAGGTCCAGCAGTCCTAAGGGTGAATCGTCTTGAGTTTCCCTTTTAGTGACCCCACCTACTAAGTGCTAGAGGTTAGGACTAAAATGTGGAACTTCAAGTTGAGTAAAGAAGATGGTAGAATTTCTAATGGCGAGGGTTCTATGTCTAGTTTTCTAAGAATAGTAAATAGTAAAGTCCTATGGCTAGACTTTAGGCTACTAAAGAGGAAAAACTAAACCTCAACCAGAAGTAAGGTCAACAAATGGACCCCCAATAGGTGTGGTGTGTTGGGCAAGCTCACCGGGCGTATTAGCGTTGACTGACGAGATCAACAAAAACCAATACAAACTCCTAAGTCAAAAGACCCGGAAGTATGCATAGAGTTGTGTGTGTGATTTATTTCTATTGGGGAATTAGCATGTGATCATCTGATTGAAATCAAGGAGTAGGGACTCTCGCTGGGGATCGGAGAGTGAATTTTGAGTTATGAAATTTCAGGTATTTATAAAGGATGGGAGTTAGTATATAAGTGCAGACCCCGAGGTGGGAATTGAAATTTAGATATCAATCCCGAAATAAGAATCAGATCTCATAGCCCATTTAAGGTCGTCTAAAAATATATTTCAAAAGATGAGAATATGATGCCTTGAATTAATCGAAGGGCTTATTCCCTCAACCTCAAGAATATCGTTGAATTTGATTCTAAATATTCTGATAGGAGGGGTTCCTAAAGCAACATAGAATTGGATATAAAATTCTTAACCTCTAGTATATCGTAGGATTTGATTTGGAAGATTGCAATAGGAGGAGCTCCTAAAGAAACGCGATATCGGATGTGAAATCTTCAACCTCTAGATGTGATTTGAAAGATTGAAATAGGATGAGAACCTAAAGCAACATAATATCATATGTAAAATCCTCAACCTCTATATTTGATTTTAAAGATTGCAATATGATGAGAACCTAAAGTAACGTGGAATCGGATGTAGAGTCCTCAACCTCTAGATTTGATTTGAAATATTGCAATAGGATGAGAACCTAAAGCAACGCTGAATCGGATGTAGAATCCTCAACCTCTAGATTTGATTTGAAAGATTGCAATATGATGAGAACCTAAAGCAACGCGGAATCAGATGTGGAATCCTCTACCTCTAAATTTGATTGGAAAGATTGCGATAGGATGAGCTCCTAAAGCAATGCGGTGTCGGATGTAAAATCTTCAACCTCTAGATTTGATTTGAAAGATTGTGATAGGATGAGAACCTAAAGCAACACGGAATTAGTTGTAAAATCCTCAACCTCTGGAATTTGACTTGAAAGATTGTGATAGGAGGGCCTCCTAAAGCAATGCAAAATCGGATGTAGAATCCTCAACCTTTAGAATATCGTATAATTTGATTTGAAAGATTGCGATAGGAGGGGCTCCTAAAGCAACGCATAATCAGATATAAAATCCTCAACCTCTAAAATATTGTTGAACCTTTGGAAAGCAATGCGAAATCAAATGTGAAATCCTCATCCTCTAAAATAAGTGTGAACCAATGCTAAGTAATGGGGAATCGGATGTGAAATCCTCATCCTCTAAAATATAATGTGAATCATTGCTAAGAAATGTGGAATGCGGATCAGAATGTGAAATCCTCATCCTCTAAAATATTGTGTGAACCATTGCAAAGCAATGCAGAATCGGATGTGAAATCCTCATCCTCTAAAATATATTGTGAATCATTGCTAAGCAATGCGAAATCGGATGTGAAATCCTCATCCTCTAAAATATCATGTGAATCATTGTTAAGCAATATAAAATCAGATGTGAAATCCTTATCCTCTAAAATATCATGTGAACCATTGCAAAGCAATGCAGAATCGGATGTGAAATCCTCATCCTCTAAAATATCATGTGAATCATTGCTAAGCAATGCAGAATCGGATGTGAAAAGCTCATCCTCTAAAATATCATGTGAATCATTGCTAAGTAATGCAAAATCGGATGTGAAATCCTCATTCTCTAAAATATTGGGTGAATCATTGCTAAGAAATTCAGAATCAGATGTGAAATCCTCATCCTCTAAAATATCGGGTGAACCATTGCTAAGCAATGGAGAATCAAATGTGAAATCCTCATCCTTTAAAATATCGTGTGAACCATTGCTAAGCAATGCGAAATCGGAGGTGACATCCTCATCCTCTAAAATATCGGGTGAACCATTGCTAAGCAATGCGGAATCGGATGTGAAATCCTCATCCTCTAAAATATCGTGTGAACCACTGCAAAGCAATGCAGAATCGGATGTGAAATCCTCATCCTCTAAAATATAGTGTGAATCATTGCAAAGCAATGCGGAATGGAATGTGAAATCCTCAGCCTCTAAAATATAGTGTTTTGAATTTGTGGGAAACTAGTAGAACTTATGAAGATTGACATTGGCAAGCAAAAAAAATTGGGACCTCGAGCTCAAAGAACTGAAATTTTTTTGAGGTTCAATTTGTGTAAAGATTGATGAAAAATTTTGTTGAGATCTGGCTCATGCAAAGAATATGAAGAAATTTTCTGAGATTTGTATATGCAGAGATCATGAAAATTTTGCAAAGTGCGGAGAACGTCTGCATAAGTTTGTACAGTGCAGAATTTTATTGAAATGTCTGTGAAGAGACTCATAAAAATTTATGAGGTACAAAATTTTGTTTCAATGTTGATTTTTATTTTATTGCATTTGTTTTAAGATCTGGACCCAGTTTCAGACGAGAGCGACATCTGAGCTTCTAAGAATGAGTCTGTCTTTGAAACACGGGGCATAGTATTTCTTGAAGTATTGTCCACTGACTAAGGACAAGTGTTAGAGCATAACCCACTCTTTAAGGTGCTATCAAAATTATATTCTTTCAAGTACTTATAAAGATGTGTTATCTCTAAGAAAACCACAGTTGAAGAGGCTGCAAGTTCGTAGCTCCATTTGTAGTAGTCATCATTTGATTTGTTGCAGATTCTGTAAAAGTTGTTGAAGTTGTCTTTGAGAAATCTTTATAACGTTCTTTGAGTTGAAGTTAGAGTTGTTTTTGTTGGACAGTAAAGGATATAAATTCAGGTTTAAATTTCCATTAACCGTTAATATCATCGTCATTTCTTTAATTCTTTCTTTTTTAGCCCAAGTCGATTTCAGAAGTTTGGTCCTGTGATCAAAATATTTTTCGTTTTCCAAAGATATTTCTGAGTCAATTAATAACCGACCAAAAGTCTCAAGATCATTGAACTTTTCTTGAATATAATATCAGAAAAATTTTATTAAGAGAGCATTTAAAGTTTCATTAATCAGGGGAAACTCGGATACCAATTTTTTATTATACATCCACCTCAAGCTCCTTCTCAGGGAGACTTTTCTTTTGCTTTGATTTTTATTTTCCTTCAAACTTTGCACATAATCCTTCTTTTATCTCTTTTTTTTTCCTCCACATGTTTTGTTGAGAATTACTATATCTGGTAGAGCATGATTTAAAAATTTTGAATGTCTGAATTGAGACACCAATTTTTTATTATAAGCTCACCTCAAGCTTCTTCTCGGGGAATTTTCACACAACATTTTTTTTTTGCTCCATTTTTTTTCTGAGAATTACTATATCTAATGGAACATATTTCTTTTAAAGATTTTGAATGTCCAAATTCCCCTGACTAATAATCCTCAATTGTTTCTTAAGTCAAATTTTGGGATATTATAACTCGTTTGAAAGTCAGGACCCGGTCATGTGGCAGGAAATTTAAAGGCTCGTGATATCCCGAGTCAACCATTCGTATTACAATCACACTATCTTATTTTGAAATCAACTTAGGACCCAGTCCAAATTCTTTAAAGTGGATGACTCCATTATTAGGGCATTAATTTCCTTCTCCCTTGAAGTCGTAGTCTTATCCCAATTTTTCTTTTCAAGGTGATGAGTTTTTTTAAAAAAAATATTAAACAATTCTGAACAACAACAAACTCTTTCTTTTCATTAATTGCGGTGGGAGGAATGAGATAGACTAACATTGATCATGCTAATTTCCCATTTAAACAAAAATAGTAATACAATAGTAGCCAAAAGGGATTTCATTCGTTGGCAGTTGCATAGGAATGGGTTGGAACAAACAGATCGACCGAAATCATATTGATAGAACCTTTTTCAGGTTCCTTTCAAATAATTTTTTGGGATTATTACGTCCCTATTCTTGAACTTCTCCTCAAGTAAGTCTTTGAAACTGAAACACTCTTCTATGGTGTTTCCAACAAACCTGTGGTACAGGCAATATCTCATATGTCCTTTCATGTTAGCCTCGTCGGGCTTCTTTGGCTTAGGTAACCTGAACTCGGGATTCTTGATCAGACTGCGGAACATCTTTTTTGTTGCTTCATCTTTAAAAGAATATATTCCATTTAATCAAGTGTTCATGATTGGAACTTTTCTTTCATATGTCTGGTAAGGTCTTTGCTGAGATGATTGCTGAATATGCTGACGAGGATGTTGGAAGGTTTGTTGACGTTGCTCTGCTTGTATTTGGAATTGTCGTTTTCCCCTACTAACCACATCAACTGTCCCAGATTTCTTCTCGAATATCTTGGTTATCCTAGACTTCTTGGCCTTCTCATGAGAATCCATATGCTTGACTTCTTCTTGCAGATTGCTAGCTTTGCTGAGTAACTTCTCGAAAGACTTGATAATGAGTCCCTTAAGCATGAAAGCTATCGGCCCATGGATGCTTTTGAGTAAAATCTCAATTGCATGTTGTTCCTGTATCTGAGGCTCACACTTCATTCTAAGATTTCTCCACCTCAAAATATAATCTACTAGAGTCTCGTTAGGCCTTTATTTTTCTACCACGAGATCTCCAATAGAAACATGATGCTGCGCTCTGACAAATCTTTTTACAAACAACAGTTCTAACTTGTTGAATTTCTTCATCGATCCGATGAGCAACTCGACATACCAATCAAAAGCAACTCATGACAAGCTACTGACGAACTGTTGACAGAGTGAAGCTTCTTTATTTCTTGTATTGCCACAAATGGCTCGAAAGTGTGCTAGATGTTGTCTGAGATTTTCGGTCCCATCAAATATCTTGAAGCTTGGGAAGACGAAGCCCTTAGGACAAGGTAAAACATCGAACTCTTTCAAGTAAGGTCTACCTTTTAGAATCAATGCACCACCCTTAGATTGGGTTAAGGCATCTCAAACTTGTTCAACCATTTGTTTAAATTCATTTTTTGGTATGACGCTTTAGATAGAGTATTTCTTTGGTTGTTCATCAGAGGTGAATTCTTTTCCTTCATCTGCAACATGAATGGTTTCTGGTTGGTCCATTTTTGGAAGTATCATCTGCTGTGATTGTGACTGTCTTTGCATTGCAATCACGGTGGTCATCAATTCTTCAATTTTCTTTTTGAGACGATTGATCTGTTCATCCCTTTGTTAGGTGGCCCTTTGGTTCTCATCCGCGGCGTTCTCCTCACTAGAAGATGGAGCGTTGTGCGCAGATAACTCAGCTCGGGTCTCGATGATATTGATATCTGTTAATCTTTCATCCATGTAATCTGGCACATCATAATTTTCATAATTCATATGTTTTCTTTGTTCTTCAGATAATCGTGCAATATTGGCTCGGAGTCTCTCCAGCTTAGCGTCAATCGAGTTCCCTTTGATTACTTTTAGGTCAATTGGGGATTTCTGAAGAATATCATTTCCTTTGCTGAGCATCTATGTGGTTGTGTAGAAGTTAATTGAATCAATTGAAATCATATTTACGGAATCTTTTTCAGGTTCTTTCAAATACTCTTTCGGGATTGTTACATTTCCACTTTTGAAATTCTTCTCAAGCCAATCCTTGAAGACAAAGCATTTTTCTATGGTGTGGCTGAGTAACTGGTGGTAGAAAAAATATTGAGGATGATCTTTCATATTGGCTTTCTCTGGCTTTTTTGGCTTCGGTAGACCAAATCCTTGTTCCTTCAGAAAGTCATGGAACATCTTCGACACAGCTTCCTCTTTGAAGGAAAACAACACTTTCTATATTCCTACCAAGGATATCCTGTTATTCTATGCTCGGTAAGCTCTTCCCTGAGGCGGTTGTTGGCTAGACTGGCCATATTGTTGTGCTTGTTGTTGGCGGGATTGTCGAGATTGTTTGGCTTTCAAAATTTCCTGGTCGTGCCTCCTTTCCTCTACCTTTATCAGTTGTGCAGGCTTTGAATTGGACCCAATCTCGAATCCAGAAAGTAGTGGGGCATAAGCCTCAACTGACTCTTCTTCATGTAGAATCTCTTTTCCCTTACTCGGCAAAATAGTTGGCTCGGTGATAGTGTACCCGGTAGTAGGAGTAAAAATAGTTCTCGGAGAAATCTCAACGCTCCCAAGAACGGACATTTCTACACTAGTAGGGATCTTTTCAATCAACACCTTTGAATGGGAGAATTCTTTGGTTGACTTCAAGTTGAACTCTACAATAGGCTCCACAGACTTATCTGTTTCAAACTTCATCACTGTGATGGCCACCTTCCTAAACTTAACTCCAATATCATCGGACCCTTGTCCAAACTTAATAAATGCTAGGTCAGGCTGTTCATCCCTGTTATGAGTGAACTCCATTCTAGAGGTGAAATAAAAGATGAACTTTGGCGAAGACATTCTCCCTATCATTTGAAGAATGAAAGTTAGCAATGTTCCGTGCCTTGCAGTTTTGACAGAAGTACTCAAATTGACACACTTGTCTTATGAACTAGGCATTTTTTATTATTTTATTTGTCAAATTTCTTATACACATGTGATGAAAGCATTGAAGAGTTGCAATTAGCAAATTAGGTAAGCGCAAAGAGGTGCAAAAACTTGGCTTGATTCACAGAAAAGAAAACCAAACCCGAACGAGATGAAGAAATGCAAAGTTTAGGACCCAGTGTAGGACCAACTTTACAACACACAACGCCCAGGGGTAACTAGTCCACCGACACATCTATTGAGGGTCCGACAACACATAAAAATTTAAAGAGTCCTTAATGGCCTTTTGAACCCCCTCTGTTCAAAGATGGTTGAACAGCTAGTCCTGAAGTCCAAGGAGTTGGTTGTACATTCCCAAGACAGAAATGGGCAAAGTATGCCAACAGAAGAAAGGTAATTTTGTCCAAAAGGGACATGAACACATTACCGATGTGTGAAGATAATATTTCTTGATTTGTATGGAGAGAAAAACTTGTCCCCAGCGGAGTCGCCAGAAACAGCCGGCGCTATTTTTGGTTGGAGGGGAGTTGCCCATAAGAAGCTGTCGTTCACCGGAATCAAAATCTTGTTGCCCACTTCGGAAGGACTTTTTAATTTACATATATATTTAGTTTTAGAAAAATATGAAATCAAACTCACCCCATATTTTTCATAGTTTAAGTGAAAGAGCACTCTACCTCAAATCATGTATCTATCCCAAAGGATAAACACAAGACTTGAGGATAAGGCTCGATCAAATAAACTAAGGAACATATGACATCCGTTTGGTCTGCAAAACCTTTGTATTTACCGACAAGTTCCCTTATTTTATATAAAGAATTAAATAGGGTTTATATTAAGCTGGGTTTGGACATGCTTCCTATAAGGGCAAGCCCCTATGGCTAATTACATGTTAAATGACCAAAGTCACCTAAGAAGACTCTCGATAAAAATCACGAAATATTATTTTCAAGGAGTTTCAAAGGGTATGACTTTTCAATGAGATCGTACGTAGAGGTGTAAAAGGGGAATGACTCAAATTTGGAACATTTTGTTGTAGAGTCCCAAGAAGGAAGATCAAGGGGATGCATTGATCCAGAGGAGAACCTCGGTGACTTCCCAAGTTATTTTAATGTTTGGCTTCAGTTTTGAGGAGAAATATTTAGGTGTTTCATCCTGCCAATTTTATTAGTTAGGGCTTACATTCGTGTGAAACGATCACACAAATAGCTTGGAAGATGTGAGGGTTTAGGTCGTGACAAACGACAACCTCGGAATCCTAAGACGAGTTAGGGCTTATATTGTATAACAGGGCTATACAAAGGCCTAAAGATAAAGTGAGGATTTACGTTGCATAAGCAAGCAACCTCGAAGTCCTATGGCTTTGTTATTTATATCTAAGGAAGGAAGATTGGTTTAGCTGGGGAAGACAGGTTTTGCTGTTGAAGATGGTTGTGCTGCCCACCATGCTAGCTCCAAGCTCCTTGCCGCAACGAGTTTAAGTTTTCTAGTGTGTCAAGATGTGATGTTAAATCAAGCGGCCCTATGGTTGAAGCTCTTTAAATTTTATGGTTGCATATTAAAGTTGATTAGAGCGACACCGGTTAGGATCCCACGGTTCCCTTATTCTGACACCACTATTTTCTATTGGATTCACTTAGTTTAAATGAATTTACTAAACTCAACCTAATGAGTTCCATAATTTCATTTAGACCGTGGGAAGCCTCGTTAACAACCGTAGGTTACCTCAATTCCCAATCATCCGATAGAGACATCTTAATTTAGTTGCAACTGTTGTTTTGTGTGATGTTTGTGATTAAATTTTGAGTTATTTTATATTTTGAATGTTATGGCGGTGAATTTTATCTTGGTTGATTATAGTTTTGGTTTTAGTTATGTGGCTATCCTGATAGTTTTAATTTTCATGCAGGGTGGCATCGTTGTTCAGCATGCAATTTTTCAAGTTTAAAAGTACAGTATGAAAATACAATGCTGAAAACTGTAAAATCGTACTTGACGAGTCTTCTTGTTCCACCACCTGAAACTCAAAAGGCATATTAAGGCAGTTTATATGAAACTGAGAAGTAAAATTTTGACGACCTATCTGCCCCTAGGTCATATCTTGGTGAGTACTTAGGATTTTAGTTAAGGATGATTTTATCAAGAAAAACATATTAAGTTTACTAGATCTCCGAGGTATCCAACAGATATAGAGAAAGAAGCAGTTTCATTATACTTTCTCGCTGCTTGGTTGAAAATCCTGAGTTCTTTTAAACTTATTATATTACTTAATAATTCATCCTATAAAACACCCTAATGCTCAATGAGCATTGATGTCTCAATTATCTATAAGAATAGGGTCATTATCACTTGTGATTCAATTTAATAATTATGTGGGTGAAGACCCTTAAAGATGCAAGTTAATGTTGTTGGAGCACTTTGCCAAATTTTAACCCTAAATGGGCTTGTAGTGTTTGAAAGTTGTTTTAATTTTAAATGATGTTTAATTTTCTAATACTCATTTAAATGAAATTTGATTTAGCCTAAGTCACTACTAAGCACTTAAGACATAGGTGAGTGTCTTAATTAGTTTTGAAAAAGTTAAGCTTTAGGTGGTCATGATTCATGATTTCACTTTTATTTTGAAAATCCAAATAGGGGTATTAAATTGATTAATTATTAACTTCAAAAGTCATACCCCTAAGTCCTGGATTCATTTTATTTTAATAACCTTCCAAATTTTACTAATTTAGAAATCTATTAACTTATCTTTTTAATTAGGAAAGTGAGGTTGGTTTCTACCAATTAAACCCTTGTGTTTCGAACATCAAATAAATTGATTAAGGTCAGAGGTTACCCATTTCCCTCCTTAAATTAAGTCTAAATGTTAATTAAGGCTAATTTTCCAAAATTACACATTTGCCCCTAAGGCTCTATCACTTCATAATTTGTCAAATTCAATTCAAATGATTTTGAAATTTTTATCGTACCTCATTCATGGGTCAATTAAGACATCAGAGGAGAAAATGTGACTTTTTAGTATTTAATTTAATTTATATAGTTATTTTCATGCAAAAGTAGAATTTTTCAAAGAAAATTACTAACTTGACCAAGGAAAATTCTAATCCCTTGAATTTTTTACTGGAGGTAAATTTAGACTAGAGAGTCCTTTGGACCAAATTTCATGATTTTTGAATTTTATTTAAATTAATACAATTATTTTAAATTCTGTATTATTTATTAAATATAAAATAGTTCAAATGGGGAAAATTAAGTTTTACATTTTTGAAAAATCTCCCTAAGGTTAGAGAACTCAGGGAAGCAAATTTTATCTTTTTGTGATTTTTATTTGATTTATTGGAATTATTTTAGTGGAAATCCATTTTTTAGCCTTCAAAAATTATTTTAAGCTTCAAAATACCATATCTTTATTTAGAGAATCAGGAAAAATATCCCAATTATTTCTAAGTGCTTAGAAAATAATTTAGAACATTTCCATGAATTTTATTATTTTTATGATTTTTATGAATTTTTAATAATTTTAAATATTTAAAATACGCTAAAAATGAAGTTTTCATTGTAAATATCATTTTATTTTTATAAAATTTCCTTGATCATAGAGAACACAAAAAATAAGTTTTTATAAATATTTGAGTTATATTTTGATTTTTAAAAATCATTTAAATGCCAAAAATGATGTTTATCTTTAAAAATCAACTTAAGTTATCAAATTAACTCAAAACATTTTGAAATTTTTATGGTGAGTTCTCTGGATCATAAATAATAGCGGATAGTGTTTGTGAAAATTAAGTGTATTTTAAATGACTTGACTCATGAAAAATTTTCCTAAAGGTTCCTGGTCATCATAAACCTTCCAAAATTTTCTTGGAATTTTCTAATTAACATGCTAACTTCCATGATTATTTTAAGGAAATAATGTGCATAAACTTGAAAAATATGGATCTCTGTCTAGGAACCTCCTCTGACTTTGGAAAATTCAGAGGATGTTCGTTCCCTTGACAGAGGCTACAACATGCCAAAATTTCAAGCCAAGGTGATGTGTCAATATTCATGGAGAATCAAATAATTCAAAAAAGTGTTTAACTAATTAAAAATAAAATATGCATCAAATGGACTTGTAATTTATTCGACATTATTTTTATCTGTTCATAATTTTTATTTTATTTTTGTGATTTTTCTACACAAAGTTATGAATTTTCTAAGTTAGGGGTATTTAAATAATTTAAAAAGCCCTATTTATCTATTTAAACAGCGTGTGTTGACTAGATCCTAGGCAGCTCCGAAGGCATGCGAGGAAAAAGCCCTATTTATCAATTTAAACCGCGCGTGTCACCTCAACATACGGCGACTCCGAAACTCCACGCAGCAAGCTCTTATTTGACGCCACCGTCCACGCTAGCAGCCAAGCGTCCTGCTTGTTTGTTTAAAGAAGCAATGTCTGGCTTCATCTTGGCAGTTCATTCAATACACGCGCGATCGGACGGCGCGTGGTCATCGTCCCCGATAGCTTAGGTTGAGAACCGTCCACCTTTGAGGCTTAAAATCTCTCTCATTTCTCAACTGAATTAAGTGAGATTATTTTTAAAATTATCATATAATTAAGACAAACACATCCATATGGTAAATGCATCATGAAATCAAGCCTAAGTAAATGGAGAATCAAAATAAGCTCGAGAGGAGGAGAAGTTTTATACCTTTGCTCTGAGAAGAGAAGCTTCAATTAGAGGTGCTCGGCATGTTTTTTGAGGTCAAAGGAGGCTACGAATTGAGTCCCTAGTCTTGGTGTAAGGCCTAGGTATGAATTTGATCACAGCCAGATTTGGGTGTTGGTCTAGAGCTATATTAGAGGCTCTGTGGAAGGGGGATTTTATGGGGCTTTAGCTTCTTTCTTGGCTGTGAAGGTGTGGGTAGAGTTAATTTTAGTTTTGTGGAGTGTGGAGATGTAATGGGCTCTATCCTGGCTTCTAACAAGGTTCCAAGCTCAAAATTGTGCTCCGGCAATGGGAATTAGTTGGAGAAAATGGTTGGAATGCACTAAGGGGATCTTAGGGAAGCTCTGTGGGAAGTTTGGAGAGGTCTCTCTAAGGAAATTTCAGCACACCTCCCATGGCCGAGGAGGTGAGTTTTTATAAAAAATGGCCATGGGGTCGCTCTCAGGGCATAAGTTTGGGTGCATTATGGTGCTTAGCTGAAGGGCAGAGGAGCTCCATCCATTAGATTGGTTGAGCTGGCCTCTAGGTTTGATTTGGGTGAGGAGCCATGGGGGTGGCTCTCATTTTTTTTGGTCACTAGGCTGGTCGACCGGCCAGGGGGAGGTGGCTAGGAGCTCAGGGAACCCAGGGGAATATGTCACAGTAATTTAGTGCAATAATACCTGATTTTGGTAAGGATATCATAAGCACGAGCATTTTTAGAAATAATATCCCTTGATTTGAGGAACCTTTGGTCCATGGCTTGATTTAGGTGGTTTCATGGTGTTTGGAATGGTCACTAAGTCCAACTAATGGTTATGATGGAGTTAATTTGGTGACTTTAGGGTGGTTAGGTCACATTTAGTGCATGGGCCCAAGTGGGTGCAAATGACCCAAACATGGATTTGGATAGGTTAGCCATGTCAATTGGCCCAAATAAATGTTTCATTTGGTGTAGATGATCATAAGGAACAACTTTTATGAAGGATGAAAGTGGTTTTGAACTCAATTGAAGGGTCAATTTGAGGGAATTTTGAATTTTTGTCAATTTGGTCATGTTGGGCTAGACTTGGGACTAGCTTGGGTTAACCTTGGCCTAAGTCCAATTGATGGTTTTAAATGGTCAATAGGGACCCTATGAAGAGTTTTCAACATGAATTGGATGCCAATGTGGAGGTTAAGGCAACCAATTGGGTAGAATTTGGGGACTTAGCCAATTTGGGGCTAAATTTGGGAATTTTGGATTTAGGCCAAAATCAAAGGGATTTGAGGCTTCACCAAGGCCAATTTATGGTGATTTTGATGTTTAGGAATGTTATGAAGATTTTGCAACATTAATTGGGGCCAATTGACTAGGCTATGGGCTCAATTTAGTAAGATTAGGCCATATGGTCAAAATTGGGGTTTTGATCTAAATCAAAATTGGGCTCAAATCATGAGCTAATTAAACTTGGATTTGGTTCATCTTGGCCATACACCAAGTTAATTTGACTTTAGGATTGGAATTTGGGTCAATTCAGGTCAAATTGATGGACATTTGAGTTTAATTTGGGGAAATTTTGGCACTTAAAAGAAAATTTGGGGGTTTTGGTTAAAGATGGTCAAATTGGCCAAATCAGGTCATAAGGTAGTTGAGAAAAATGAAATTAGGAATATTTGGGATTTATTGAGATTTTTTTGGGATGTTTTTGGAATTTTTGGAATTTTGGGCTATGGAGGGGTATCTTGGTAATCTGGGGTGTTTTAGGGGTAAAAGGCCAAGGTGGTTATTTTGGTATAGTTGAAATACCAACCATCACCCAAAAGCCATGGACCAATGGAAATCCCATTTTGGGTCTACTATATAGTGGTCTTAGCCAAACCATAACCCTAGGGCTGGTAGGTTTAGGGGGCCCTCTACATGAGTATCCCAAAAAGATTAAGAGACCTAGGCTAGAAATTTGAGTTTAGGGTTGTGAGTGAATGTGAGTGTAGATGAGTGCTATGAGTACCTTAGCTCCAGACCAACACCCAGGGTCAACTCTAATGTCCAGCAGTCCTAAGGGTGACTCATCTTGAATTTCCCTTATAGTGACCCCACCTACTAAGTGCTAGAGGTTAGAACCAATATGTTGAACTTCAAGTTGAGTAAAGAAGATGGTAGAATTTCTAATGGTGAGTGTTCCATGTCTAATTTTCTAAGAATAGTCAATAGGAAAGTCCTATGGCTTGACCTTAGGCTACTAAAGAGGAAAAACTAAACCTCAACTACAAGTGAGGTCAACATTAGTATAAGAGAATAAGATTAAAGTTAACTATTTAAAGTAAAGGAAATTATATTTTGAAGTATTAAGAATCTAGAAATTCATTTGAGAAGAAAAGATTGGGGCTCAATGAGCTATGAAATATTTATAATTTGAAGTATTAAGAATCTGAAAATTCATTTGAGAAGAAAAGATTGAGGCTCAATGATGTAAAAACTATGAAATATTTATAAGAAAGGGAATGCTTTGAGTTTAAAATTTAGGGAAAGAAAAGTGATGTTTAAAATCATTAAAGGCTATCCAGATATAGTAATCCTCACTTGAAAAAGGAAAAAAAAGGATTGAAAACAATCATTGAAAATAAAAGAAAAATATATAGGATTAGAAGCAATCTAAATGAAAAAGAAAAAAGAAAGAAATAAAAAAATATGAATGTGAGGAGAAGCTTGAGGAGATGCTTAATCAAAAATTGGCTTCACTGGATCTACCTAAAGGGAAAACCTATATACTTTCCTGAACTTAGATTTATAGATTTGATCTTTTACTAGTAGTGTTCCCATGAAGCTCCTATCATTTGAATATTCTAAGTAACTTAATATTGCAACATATAGTCAATCTTGAAATGAATAGAAGACTAGAACTCTTAAATTTTATGACTAGATACTCTTGTAGCTACAGAGTTAATTTAATTACTTGAATTTTTTCTAAAAATCTCACTACGGTATTTATCAAAATCAAACTTATAGTATTTCTAAATTGAAAATTTACTACAATAGATTATAACTTTTACATAGTATTAAAATTACTTGAGGACAAGTAATAGTTAAGTTTGGGGGATTTTGACCAAAGGAAAATATGTTGAGATTTTCATACCTGTTTTATACTGTTTTTGATGATATTGCACTTTAAAGAAAGGTATTTTTGATGTTTTGTTGCAGGAATGATGAATTAGGGTCATTGGAGCAAAAAGATGCAAAAAGGAGCAAATTTGGAGGGAAAAGGACCAAAATGTAAAGATTTGAACTAGGGCACGGATGACGAGCCCAACGGTGCCAACGACGGACTTTTCTTGAGACTCTAGATTTAATTCACTTAGAAGGCCTACCGATGGCACCCTCGAGGCCGCTGACGATGAGCTCGGCGGTTATGTCCAACAATGCATTGGATGAAGACAAATTTTAGAGGGGTGCATAGGCAACTCTTGGGAAAACTCATCCACATCTTTAAAGAGAACACTTTAGCCAAAAATAGAAGAGGGAGAGGCTAAAAAATTGAAGTGTGGGAAAAGTGTAGAGATTCTAAATTGTGAGGAATTCTTCAAGAGATTTCTTCCTCCTTGCCTCTTCGAAGAGGAATTCTGTGTGCTGTAAAGAAAGGAAGAGATTTAGAGGATCTTCGAGGAATTTTATTGGGGAGAAATTATATATAAGTTTATTTATTATTGTAGTTTATATTACTTTGATTTTATATATGAATTTCGAGTTTTGTTGTGTTTTCCCCATGAGATTTGACTAGTTTTCTCTGTCTTTCTCATTGTCTTGAGATTTGTCAAATGATGATTTGAATTGGTGAAGCCATGAAAATGTTAAAGAAATTGTGATGATCTTTTCACTTCGATCTTAATTTAGTTTCAATCTGGCCTATTGATTTGTTAAAATATATTGAGTTTTACAATTAAAGTGAATATAACATCCAAGATTTAGAGAGTTCAAAGCCCTTGGAAGTTGGGTGCAAATAAATAGGGAAATAAAATTATCGGGCATAGAATTGGAGATTTTAGAGTGACAGACTAAAATCCCCAATTCAGTCCTATCGTTTGGGTGCTGAAGTGTAGATGTTAGCCCTTAAGTGAGGGGAACGTGGGAGCTCCGAAGTGAGAGCCAGTATCCTCCCAGCCTAGCCACAGATTCAGTAAACAAGCATAGGATTAGTCAATGTTCTTTATGCCTGGGCCAAAGGGTAAAGAATAGGTATGCTCCTATTTGGCACAATACAACTAGAACTGATTCACTTTATCCATTCACTATAATTTCTTGACAAGGAGAAGGATGCTTTCTCATATATTGAATATCACATTTGAACCTTCATTAGTATAATTAGTTATTTAAGAGTTATTAAAATTACATATTTACTTCAATTGCCTATTAGTGACAGATAAGCAATTTGAATTCCATTATTGTGATTAAGTATTACTTTTCTAATATCTTACTTTGTAGTTAAAATATTACTCCCTGTGGGATCAATATCTAGGACTCCATTAGAGTCCTATATTACTTGAGCGATACGTATACTTGCATTGATAAGTGTGACTTTACAATTACTGAATATTTTATACATATATCTTTATCGAATCTATAACTGTTATTAAGTTTTGGTGCAGTTACTAAGGAATTAAATCTTTTAGCAGTAGTATTAAATATTTATATTTTTAAGCATATATAAAGTCGTTGTCAGTGAGACCTCAATTTCATTTGATTTCACCCTAAGTCCAAAAGCCCCATATTTGCCCCACATTGGTCGTGTCTCAAAATCTTACTAAATTGAGGGCCTTAACCCCAAAACTTTTACTCCATCCCTTCATGAAAAATCTTCACAACATCTCCCTTGATCATTTGAACAATTCAATTTTAGCTTAGCCCAAGGCTAGACCAACCTAGACCCATGCCACTCCATCCCTTCATGAAAAATCTTCACAACATCTCCCTTGATCATTTGAACAATTCAATTTTAGCTTAGCCCAAGGCTAGACCAACCTAGACCCATGCCTAGCCCAACATGCCCAGATTGACAAAATTTCAAAAAGACCCTCAAATTGACCTACCAGTTGAACTTAAAATCACTTCAACCCTTCACCAAAAATCTTCATAACAATCATCTACACAATTTTGATCAATCAATTAGGTCAATTGACATGGCTAACCTAGCCCAAATCCAAGCTTTGATCACTTGAACCCACATTGAACATATGCATTAAAGATGGCCTAACTACCCCAAAGTCATCAAATTAACTCCACCTCAGCCATTGTTTAGACCCTAAGACTGAGCCAAAACCCATCTAACCACCTAAACTAAGCCATGGACCAAAAGTCTGCCAAAATAAAGGATTTTTTTTCCAAAAATGCACATGCTTAAGATACCCTTACCAAAACTAAACCTCATTGTATTAAGTTGCTTTGAAAGATTCCCCTGGATCCCCTGAGCACCTAGCCACCTCCCCCTGCCATGGTCGACCAGCTTAGTTGTTGGAGAAGCTCAAAATCAAGAGCCACCCCCATGGAACTTCACCCAAATCAAACCTAGAGGGCAGCTCATCCAAATCAAATTGTAGAGCTCCTCTGCCCTCCACCTAAGCAACACAATGCACCCAAACATTAGCCCTGAGAGCCAACCCATGGCCATTTTTTTTATAAAAACTCACCTCCACGGCCATGGGAGGTGTGCTGAAAATTTCTTAGAGAGAGCCCCCCAAACTTCTCACAGAGCTTCTCTAAGATTGCCTCAGTGAAATCCAACCCTCATCCCCCACTGAATTCCACTGTGGAAGCTTAATTTTGAGCTCAAACATCTGTCAAAAACTAGGACAGAGCTCATTAGACTTCCACAGTCCACCAAACTTCAATTTCTTATGCCCACACCTTCACAACTGAGAAAGAAGCCAAAGCCCCATAATATCCACCTATGAAATAGCCTCTAAAATAGCTCAAGACCAACACCCGAAATCGGGTTTGATCAAAATCACATCTAGGCCTTAAACTAAGACCATAGGGTCATCCCTAGCCTCTTTGAACCCCAATAAATGTGCCAAGAACCTCTGATTGATGCATCACTTCTTAGAGCCAAGGTATAAAACTTCTCTTATTCCCGAGCCCATTTGAACTCTCCATTTGTTTTGAGTTGATTTCATGGCATCATAACTGTATGGATATGTTCCTCTAGTCTAGACGATCATTTTAAAAAAAATTCATCTAATTTGGACACGAAATGAGAGATATCTTAAGGCTAGAAGAAGGACGGTTCTTGTGCTAGGCTATCGGGGACGATGACGGAGCACCGTTCGATCGCTCGTGTATCAGATAAACGGTTGAGATCAAGTCGGATAGCGCTTATGAACATAAACTGTGGGTCGAGTCAGTGTTGAGATGGACTGCGACGTCGAATAAGAGCGTGCTGCATGGAGCTTCGGAGCCGCCGTAGGTTGAGGTGGCGCTGCACGTTTAAATAGTTAAATAAGGATTTAATTAATTCAGAAAATGATCCCTAACTTCAAAAATTCATATCTTGGTAAAGAAAAATCACAAAAATAAAATAAAAATATCCACTTGCTCAGTGAACATAGGAAAACAATGTGGAAATAGTCTTAAGTCCATCTGATGTATATTTTATTTTTAATTAATCAAATATTGATTTGGATGTTTTGATTCTCCATGCATGTAGTGATATCACTATAGCTTGAAATTTTGATATGTTGTTGTCTCTGCTAAAAGGAGCATTCTCTGTTTTTTCCAAAGTTAAAGGAAGTCTCTAGATAGGGAATAATATTTTTCAAGTTCATGTGCATTATTTGCTTAAATTAATCATGGAAATTAGCATGTTGCTTAGTAAAATCCAAGAAAATTTTGGAAGGTTTATAATGACCAGAGAGCCTTTAGGAAAATTTTTCATGAGCTAAGTCATTCAAAATACACCTAATCTTTACAAACCCTAAATCACTAAGATAATTAGTTTTAATAAATACAAACAACAAAATGACTTAAACTTTTATCTTTACAATTTTTTTAGGGTCCAGAGAACTCACCATAAAAATTTCAAAGCAATCTAAGTTCATTTCCTAACTTAAATTAATTTTTCAAGTTAATTAACTTTTTTGGCACTAAAAATGATTTTTAATGATTAAAATATAACTTCAAAAATTATAAAACTTTTTTTTGAGTTCTCTGTGATCAGGGGTATTTTCTAAAAATAAAATGGAGTTTAAAATAAAAACTTAAATTTTTAACCTATTTTAAATATTTAAATAATTAAAAATCCATAAAAATAAAAAAATAATGAAATTCATAGAACTGTTCTAGATTGTTTCCTAAGCACTTAGGAACAATTAGAATATTTTTCCTGATTTTCTAAATAACGATACTGAATTTTAAAGCTTAAAAATAATTTTTAATGGCTAAAAATGGGTTTTCACTAAAAATAATTCCAATAAATCAAGTAAAATTCAAAAAAATATAAAATTTTCTCCTTTAGGTTCTCTGACCTTAGGGGGATTTTCCAAAAATATAAAACTTAATTTTCTCTATTTAAAATATTATATATTTAATAAATACCCCAAAAATTAAAATAATTCTTAAAATTATAGTGAAATTCAAAAAATCATGAAATTTGGTCCAAAAGCTTCTCTAGTCTAAGTCTACCTTCAGTAAAAATTTCAAGGGATTAGCATTTACCTTGGTAAAGTTAGGAATTATTTTTGCATGAAAATAATTATATAAATTAATTTAAATTTTGAAAATCACATTTTCTCCTCTGATATCTTAATTGACCCATGAATGAGGTAGGACAAAAAATTTAAAGTCATTTAAATTGAATTTTACAAATTATGAAGTGTTAGAGTCTTAGGGGCAAATGTGTAATTTTGGAAATTTAGCCTTAATTATAATTATGAAGTGTTAGAGCCTTAGGGGCAAATGTGTAATTTTGGAAACCTTGCCTTAATTAAACACTTAGGCTTAATTCAAGGACGGAAATGAGTAACCTCTTATCCTAATTTGGATGTTTGAAATACAAGGGGTTAATTGGTAGAAACCAACCTCACTTTCCTAATTGAAAATACACGTTAAAAAATTTCTATTTTACTAAAATTTGGAAGTTTATTAGAATAAAATGAACCCAGGACTTAGGGGTATGACTTTTGAAGTCAATAATTAATCAATTTAATATCCCTATTTTGATTTTCAAATGAAATTTAAATCATGAATCATGATCACCTAAAGCTTAACCTTTTTAAAACTAACTAAGACAGTCACCTAGGACTTAAGGGCTTAGTAGTGACTTAGGCTAAATGAAGTTTCATTTAAATGAGGATTAGAAAAGTAAATATAAATTAAAATCATAACATCTTTCTAACACTACAAGCCCAATTAGGAAAAAAATTTGGCTAAGTGTTCCAATAGCACTAACTTGTCTTTTTAAGGGTCTTCACCCACATAATATTCAAAATTAAATTACAGATGATAATTACCTTACTCTCAGGGATAATTGATACATCAATGTCCATTGAGCATTAGGATGTTCATAAGATGAATTATTAAGCAATATAATAAGTTTAAATGAGCTCGAGGTTTTTCACTAGGTGATAAGAGGGAAACATGGACCTGCTTCTTCCTCTTAACCTGTTGGATACCTCGGAGAGCTACTAAGCTTAATATGTTTTGCTTGAAAAATATCATCCTTAATTAAATTAATAAAAACCCACCAAGATATGACCTAGGGTTAGGTAGGTTATCAAAATTTTACCTCCCCATTTCATATAAATTGCCTTAACATGCCTTTTGAGTTTCAGGTGGTGGAACGAGAAGACTCGCCAGGTACGCTTTTACAATTTTCATCGTTGTATTTCCTGTACTTTCATACTGTACTTTTATACCTGCCAATTTGCATGCTTAACAACGATGCCACCCTGCATGAAAACTAAAACTATTAGGATAGCCACAAAACCAAAACCCAAAACTAAAATTAAAATCAACCAAGATAAAATTCACCTCCACAACATTCAAAATATAAAACAACTCAAAATTTTACAAACACTACACAAAACTACAATTGCAACTAAATTAAGATGTCTCTATCGGATGATCGGGATTTCCTTGGTAAGCATCACACAAAACTACAATTTCAACTAAATTAAGATGTCTCTATCGGATGATCAGGAATTCTTCGGAGGAAGTAACCTACGGTTGCTAACGAGGCTTCCCACGGTCTAAATGAAATTATGAAACTCATTAAGTGAGTTTAGTAAATTCATTTGGACTAAGTGATTCCAATAGAAAATAGTGGTGCCGGGACGACGGTTTCATAAGTTCATTTGGACTAAGTGAATCCAATAAAAAATAGTGATGCCGGAACAAGGGAACCGTCGGACTAAGCGAATCCAATAGAAAATAGTGATGCCGGAACGAGGGAACCGTAGGATCCTAACCTGACTAAGTGAATCAAATAGAAAATAGTGATGCCGGAATGAGGGAACCGTAGGATCCTAACCAAACCAATAGAAAATAGTGTGCCGGAACGAGGGAACCGTAGGATCCTAACCGGTGTCTCTCTAATCAACTTTAATATGCCCTTATAAAANGCCAAAACTAAAATCAACCAAGATAAAATTCACCGTCACAACATTCAAAATATAAAACAACTCAATAAACATCATACAAAACCACAACTTCAACTAAATTAAGATGTCTCTGTTGGACGATCGGGAATTCCTCGGAGGAGGTAACCTACGGTTGCTAACGAGGCTTCCCACGGTTTAAATGAAATTATGGAACTCATTAAGTTGGGTTTAATAAGTTCATTTGGACTAAGTGAATCCAATAGAAAATAGTGATGCCGGAACGAGGGAACCGTAGGATCCTAACCGGTGTCGCTCTAATCAACTTTAATATGCCCTTATAAAATTTAAAGAACTTCAACCATAAGGCCACCTGATTTCATATTATAACTTGACACAATAGCTAACTTAAACTTGTCGCGGCAGGAGCTCGGAGCTAGCATGGTGGGCAGCACGGCCATCTTCAACAGCAAAAAACTGTCTTCCTCGGCTAAATCAATCTTCCTTCCTTAGACTTAAACAACAAAGCCATAGGACTTCGAGGCTGCTTGCTTATGCAACGTAAATCCTTACCTTATCTTTAGGCCTTTGCATAGTCCTGCCATACAATATAAGCCCTAACTCATCTTAGGACTCCGAGGTTGTCGTTTGTCACGACCTAAATCCTCACATCTTCTAGGCTATTTGTGTGATCATTTCACACAAATGTAAGCCCTAAAATAATAAAATTGGCAGGATGAAACACCTAAATATTTCTCCTCAAAATTGAAGCCAAACATTAGGATAGCTTGGGAAGTCACCAAGGCTCTCCTCTAGATCCATGACAACCCTTAGTTCTTCTTCCTTTGGATTCTATAATAAATTGTTCCAAATTTGAACCAATCCCCTTTCACACCTCTATGTTCGATTTCGTTGAAGAGTCCTATTCGAAATTCCTTGAAGATAATATTTCCTGATTTTTATCGAGAGACTTCTTAGGTGAGTTTGGTCATTCTTTGAAGATAATATTTCCTGATTTTTATCGAGAGTCTTCTTAGGTGACTTTGGTCATTTAGGATTTGAAGATAATATTTCCTGATTTTTATCGAGAGTCTTCTTAGGTGCCTTTGGTCATTTAAGATAAAGATAATATTTCTTGATTTTTATCGAGAGTCTTCTTAGGTGGCTTTGGTCATTTAAGAAAAGCGTTGAAGAGTCCTACCCTTTGAAATTCTTTGAAGATAATTTTTCTTGATTTTTATCGAGAGTCTTCTTAGGTGGCTTTGGTCATTTAAGAATATTTCATGATTTTTATCGAGAGTCTTCTTAGGTGACTTTGGTCATTTAAGATGTAATTAACTACTTTCTTGACTTTTATCGAGAGTCTTCTTAAGTGACTTTGGTCATTTAAGATGTAATTAACTATAGGACTTGCCCTTATAGGAAGCATGTCCGAACCCAGCCTACCCTTTGAAATTCCTTGAAGATAATATTTCCTGATTTTTATCGAGAGTCTTCTTAGGTACTTTGGTCATTTAATATGTAATTAACTATAGGGGCTTGCCCTTATAGGAAGCATGTCCGAACCATTTGGTCATTTAAGATGTAATTAACTATAGGGGCTTGCCCTTATAGGAAGCTTTTCTCGAACCGTCCTACTCTTTGAAATTCCTTGAAGATAATTTTTCTTGATTTTTATCGAGAGTCTTCTTAAGTGACTTTAGTCATTTAAGATGTAATTAACTATAGGGGCTTGCCCTTATAAGAAGCATGTCCAAACCCAGCTATTCTTTGAAGATAATATTTCCTGATTTTTATCGAGAGTCTTCTTAGGTGACCTTGGTCATTTAGGATGTAATTAACTATAGGGGCTTTACATCTGATTTTGTTGAAGAGTCCTACCCTTTGAAATTCCTTGAAGATAATATTTCTTGATTTTTGTCGAGAGTCTTCTTAAGTGACTTTGGTTATTTAAGATGTAATTAACTATAGGGGCTTGCCCTCGAGTCTTCTTAAGTGACTTTGGTCATTTAGGATGTAATTAACTATAGGGGCTTTCCCTTATAATCTTCTTAGGTGACTTTGGTCATTTAAGATGTAATTAACTATAGGGGCATGCCCTTATAGGAATTTCGGTGACTTTGGTCATTTAAGATGTAATTAACTATAGGGGCTTGCCCTTATAGGAAGCATGTTCTATAGTGGCTTGCCCTTATAGGAAGCATGTCCAACCTTTGAAATTCCTTGAAGATAATATTTCTTGATTTTTATCGAGAGTCTTCTTAAGTGACTTGTCCTACTCTTTGAAATTCCTTGAAGATAATTTTTCTTGATTTTTATCGAGAGTCTTCTTAAGTGACTTTAGTCATTTAAGATGTAATTAACTATAGGGGCTTGCCCTTATAAGAAGCATGTCCAAACCCAGCTATTCTTTGAAGATAATATTTCCTGATTTTTATCGAGAGTCTTCTTAGGTGACTTTGGTCATTTAGGATTTGAAGATAATATTTCCTGATTTTTATCGAGAGTCTTCTTAGGTGCCTTTGGTCATTTAAGATGAAGATAATATTTCTTGATTACATCTGATTTTGTTGAAGAGTCCTACCCTTTGAAATTCCTTGAAGATAATATTTCTTGATTTTTTCGAGAGTTTTCTTAGGTGACTTTGGTCATTTAAGATGTAATTAACTATAGGGGTTTGCCCTTATAGAAAGGGAGTCTTCTTAAGTGACTTTGGTCATTTAAGATGTAATTAACTATAGGGGCTTGCTCTTATAGAAGTTTTCTTAGGTGACTTTGGTCATCTAAGATGTAATTAACTATAGGGGCTTGCCCTTATAGTTTCTTAGGTGACTTTGGTCATTTAAGATGTAATTAACTATATGGGCTTGCCCTTATAGGAAGCCGGTGACTTTGGTCATTTAAGATGTAATTAACTATAGGGGCTTGCCCTTATAGGAAGCATGTTGAACATTGCTTAATATAAACCTTATTTAATCCTTTATATTAAATAGCGGAATCTGTCGGCAAATACAAAGGTTTCGCAGACCAAACGGACGTCATACTTTCCTTAGTTTATTTGAGCGAGCCTCATC
>JXCR01137073.1:84417-109721 GCA_002079205.1 Phalaenopsis hybrid cultivar
CCTCTTTTAACACTCTATTGGGTCGACCATGGATTCATGAGTATAATATGGTTCCATCATCCCTACACCAGTGCATTAAATACCAGAAAGATGGTCAAGAAAATTGCATCAAGGGAGACCTGCAACCGTTTTCAGTGCATGAAGTTGGTAGCCATGAAGATACTGCCTACTACGCGCCTCCAAAGAAGACTGTCTTCTCGCGCAAGATTTTGACAAACAAAGGTAAAGGTTCAGAGGGATCACAAAAAGAAGGCCATACAACTCTGCTTCAACAACCTTCTACCACTCCCTTACAACGAGTTGGTGGAGGTTCTTCTAGTTCACGCACCCGAGGTCGAGGCCGAGGACGCAGACGAGGAAAGATCAATTTAATTATTGAACGAACTAGGACAACTATGAATATTGGTCATGAAGTCAGTTCTGAAGATGAAGTAATGATGATGAAGTAGAAGAAGCCTCAGTATGAGATATCCTTAGAAGATATAGAGAGGAATGAATATGAAACAATGTATGATCGGATAAACCACTATGTGGATACTATGAACTCCGATTCTCCCTCAAAAGGTTGAGAGTTTAGAGGTCAAGGAAGTCCGTAGTGTTGGTTCAAAGTCAATCAAATTTTACCGTGCCTCTACCTCTACTGAGCTTGANTATATATATATATATATATATATATATATATATATATATATTCTAACAAAAAAATGTGACCCAATTTAATTAAGCGGCTAGTGTGCAAAATCAATGTAAAGTTTGATTTATAGTTTACACACTAGGGGTACTACGCAAGTATACGTATCGTTTCAAGTAATATAGAGTTTTTTTTAAAATACCCCAGTATTGACCCCACTGGGAAAGTGGTAACTTTATGTATTTAACTAAGAGAAACTATTATTTTAAACAGTAGAATATAGTCTAGGAAAATATGAAATACTGTTTAGTAATTACTACGAGTTCAACTTAAAAGTAAATGCTGAAATTTGAAAATAACTAAAATTAGAAAATTCAAGTTATTTAAAGAGACTTTCTCGTTACAAACAATTCATAATCAGTATAGGATTTAAAATGTTTAGAAGTTTAATTGTGGTATTGTGACAAATAAGAGCATACTTATTATTTACTTTTTTCGATGTGTAAAGAACATTGGCTAATCAAAAGATGGTATCGGCAAGTATAGTAGTGATGGATAGGTTCTAGTCTCTCATTCCTAGATTAACCAATGTGCCCTCTCTATAGGACCTCCTAGTGTCCCTTAGTTCCATTCTCTAGACCAAATTGTTAAATAAAATATCACCATTTCTCTTTCCAAAGTAAAATGTAATACTTACAAGTTATAAAATCTTAACCACCTCGGGTCTATAAGTTTATTCAACAAATTTTAACAAAATAAGTGGCTAATTTATAAAGTAAATAAGAGACCGATAAAAATATCATCACAATTTTTTGGAATAAAAGAATTTCTAAACCAAATCAAAATCACTTAATTAATTCATTACTTCATATTGCAAGTAGAAACAGAGAAAACTACTCAAAATGCGTGAGGATAACAAAACAAAACATATTTATAAGACTCAATTTTAAAGTAAATAACTTAAAGACAAAGATACAAATACTTATCTTGAATGTTTCCCCAAGCACTCATTTGAAGTTTTTTTACTTCTCTAACCACACAAGACTCTTACAAGTCTCACAATATTCCAGAAATCACAAAGACTCACACAACCTCACTAAGGAGGCCGCCCACTCTAGATGGGTGCCTCCCCTTCTCAAAACAACTCTAAAACACCTCCTTAATGTTTAGAATTAATCTGTATATAGAGCTTCAGAAATGACCAAGGGTTCCTTCAGACATCTCTTCAAAATTTGGCCTCATTCAAAGCATCTTCTAGAAAACAACTATGGTGTCTAGGCACCAGCTGCAATCGACATTTGATGCCTAGGCACCAGTTCGGCTGGTTTTGTCAATTAACTTTTGTTTGGCCCATTTTGCTCCTTTTTGATGTATTTTTGCTCATATTTGCTCTTAAACTCTTTTTCTAGCATTTGTAACCAAAAACACACAAAACACTGTTCACTAAAGCATAATGTCCTTAAAAATGGGAATAAAATGTGAATAAAAAATATGTAATTTTAAGGTGGATCAATTCCCCCAAACTTAAATGTTACTTGTCCTCATGTAACACTATAACTTTAAAAACCAAAATTTTTAGCCTGTGTTAGTGGGTTTATTTTTTAGAAAACTAAAAATTTGTTTTAAGAATGTTATAGTCCAACTTAGAAGAATTTTTAGTAAAGCACATGATATCTAGGTATCAGACATTTAGTATTAAATTTAGGAATACTGATTTTCTATTTAATTCATAATAATTGAAACTTCCCCAAACTTTGGACTTTTAGGAAAATATTAATTTCAGAATTTGTGACATTTATATTGAAAATAATTTTTATCAATAATTTCAAAAATTAAGCAAAGGTTTGATCTTAAGTTTTCTTCCTTAGAAAGATTCAAGCGAAACAAAATTTTAAATTAGGTCCTATTCCTCAAGCTTCTCCTCTCTTGTTTATACTTTTCTTTTTCTTTTTCTTTTCTTTTATTTTTTTCTTTTTATTTTTCTTTTTCTTTTTCTTTTTCTTTCAGAATATTTTTAATCCTTACTTTTTCTTAGGTAAGGATTACTATATCTGGAAAGACCTTTAATGATTTTGGATTTCACTATTACATTTCTAAAGCTAAAAAATATATATTTTCTTTCCTTAACTTAAATTCTAGTATTAGTTTTTAAAAAAGAATTTTCATAGAATCTAAATTCTTTAAAAAAATTTATTTTAAAAATCTTTAGTATTTCAAAAATTTAATTTTTCCTACTATAAATAGTAAAATCATTTTCTTAATATTTTATACTAAATATCTTAACTTTAGTTTCATCCTTTTTACTAACTTTTCTACTAAGTTCCTCTTCTCAAAATCTAATAGCTAATCCACCTCAAAATAAGCAGTTTTTAGTGCATATTTTATATGCATTTAATGTTTATTTTTTATGATATTGCACTTTATAGAAAAGCATTTTGCATATTTTTTGTTTCAGGTACATGAAATGGACATTTAGACAAAATTAGGAAAAAATGGAGCAAAAATAATGATTTTTTTGTGGCGATATAGTCTCACCCCTTGGTGTCATAGCACTACAAATGAGTGAGAATGGTGCTATAGTGCCACCCCTTGGCACCATAGCACCACATAGGGTTATAACGCCAGTAACTACCTTTCTAGAAGAAACATCAAATTTGGCCAAATTTTGGTGAGATGTTTGAAGCAACCCTTGGTTATTTTCTGTTTTCTATTTAATGAGAAGAATTTGACTGAATTTAAATAACTTTTGGAGATCCAAACCTTCAGTTGGGTGGCAATAGTGAGTTAGGTTTTTCATATTTAATGTTCAAGTGTAAGTGTGAGTTTCTTTTAGTGTAAGGAACTTTTGAGATTTCTTAAAGGAAACTCCAGACATTTGCTTGAGGAGAACACATAAGGTATTTTGTATTTGTGTTTAAGTTTTTGTTGTAAGAGTTGGATTTCAATGCAAATGTTTTATTTTTCTTTAATCTCCATGAATTCTGACTAGTTTTCTTTTTTACTTCTTGCATATGGGACTTAATCTTATGGGATGAGAATAATTTAATGATTTCTTTTTACTCTTAAAAGTTGTGATGATATTTTCACTAAATCTTCATTTACTTTGCAAACTAGCCAATTGTGAGACTAAAATCCATTAAGAAACATAATGATTGGGGAGGGCTACGATTTCACCGAACTAATGGATACCACACTTCATTCTAGACAGAGCCAATGTGATCACCTAAGGGGGAGTGCAATTAAATAGGAAGATAAGTTTTGATGGGCATAGAATTGGTTAAGATCCAAAGTGACAGGCTAGATTTTTGTTAGTTTGGCATAAGATTTAGTACTCTGACGCTGGGATTTGGTCATTACTATGGCATAGACTAGGGGCATCTAGAGCTGAGAGGCTAGATAGCATTGATGTAGAGTTGAGTGTTAAGGTATTGACCTTAAGTTACCTAATGTTCTTTGTAAGCACCGAGGGGGTAAAGAATAAGGTATGTTTCTATTTGTCATAATGCCTCATTTTTTTCTTAAATCATTTGAATCTTACATAGATTAAAATCTCTCTATAAGGGGAAGGTTTTCCATAATATCCAAACTCGTTATATTTTGTTAAGCTATTACATTTTGTTGTTACTTTTTTAGCACTTTAAGTAGTGATTTTTAGTAAGCATATCATTTTAGACCTCTTATATATTTAATTTGCAATTTAAATAGAATTTTTGTGAGATTATTTTAAGAGTAACTACATTTCTCATGGGATCGATATTGGGTTTTTTGAAAAAAATCCTATATTATTTGAAATGATACGTATACTTGCGTAGTACCCCTAGTATGAAAATATATTTTGTAATTTAAAAATCATTGCATTTGTTCACTCTAGCTGCTAGATATAATTTGAGATATATTTCCTGGCAAAATTAAAGAAATTAAAATTACATGTAAATGCGGGTTGAATCAAGTTTATGACATTGTTATCCAAGAGTGCGACGAAACTTTTTTACTTAACAATTTTATTTGAATTGTAAATTTGTTACAAAATTTAAATTTAAAAATTAAATTTAAAATTAAAAAAATTTAAAAACACAAAAGATCAAAAAATTTTAAAATTTTAAGAAAATCAAAAAAATTATTTTTATAGTTGGTATGCTATTTCATTTTCAGCCAATTTTTACATTATTTATCTATAGTTCTGGATCTAAAAATTTAGTATCAAATAATTCTGAATTAGAACAAACTATTACAAAATTTTGAAAACAAGGAAGACTTCATAATTCTCGTGAAATGGCAAACTCGTGGCAAATCAATATTGAAATTCAAACAGATGAAAATGAACATCATAATTTACAAAAAAACAGTAAGGGATTATGCAAACACTGCTGTAGATGAAATTCATTGAAGGATTCCAACTCCTGCTGTAGAGGCTAACTCATTTGAACTTAAACCTTTGATTATACAAATAGTATAAAATAATCAGTTTAGAGGAACACCATCTGAAGATCCCAATTTACATTTAGCTAGTTTTTTAGAACTGTGTGCTATATTTAAATTTGTTGGTGTATTAAATGATGTCATAAAACTTTTTTCATTTTCATTAAGGGATAAAGCTAATATGTGGTTAAATTTGTTAACACCTAGATCTATTAGAGCTAGGGGAGATTTAACTCAAAAATTTGTGGCTAAGTATTTTCTACCTTCAAAACTACAAAGCTTAGAAATGATATTACTTTTTTTACTCAGTATTGGAGAGCCTATATATGAAGCTTGCAAAATTTTCTTAGAAAGTTTCCACTTCATGCTTTTCTAGACTGGTTAATCATTCCAAATTTTATAATGGGTTAGTAGGATTCCTTAAAATTACTATAGATATTGTTGTTGGAGGTTCAATAATGTCTAAACCCTTTGATGGCTTATTCATTAATAAAAGAAATGGCTACAAATAATTTTCAATGGCCTTCTGATAGGGTAAATCCTAGGAAATTAGCCATTATTCATGATAATGATGCTATTTCAATGATTGCATGTCAAGTTGTTGCATTATCTAAGAAGATAGACCAAATTGAAATGATTTTTCCTCTAACACCCTAAATAGTTAAAGAAAATTTATTAGTCAAATGATTGATTCTCATACTACATTGAAAACTATAAATGCTATCAACAAAGCCATAAACCATATTCAAATTATTACAAACTAAGTTAGAAAAATCATCCTAACTTTAATTGGAACAACAATTTTAGTGATAGAAGTCAACAACGGGGAAATGCTCAAGTTAACTCATTGAGAAATTGGAACAACCACGGTGGTGCTAACTTTATACCTACTTATCCTCTTGGATTTAATCAACAAGTTAGAGGAAAGAAGTTATCAATGGAAGAATTGATGTTGTAAATGGGTAAGCATTTACAAAGTCAAAGTGATGCAATTAGAAATATGGAGAATCAACTGGGATAAATTGCAAATGCACTTAGCAATAGTCCTCAAGGATAACTTCCTAATACTGTAGAGATCAATCTTAAAGAAAAAAGTAAAGAGTCAGAGCTAGTTAAGGCAATCCAACTATGGAGTAAAAAGGAAGTAAATGTTGGAGTTCAAAAAGAAATTGATGTTGAGAGTGAAATTGGAGAAATTAAAACACCAGAAGAAACTATTTCTAAGGAAGTAGAAACACCTAACTCTCCAACTAAGATAAATTTAGAAGGACCCTCACCACCTTTTCCTCAAATACTTAAACAGGGATTGACACCCCAAAAATTACATACTTTTTCATATATATTTTATGATAAAATTTAATGATTCTTAAAAATATTACACTTTAAAGGAAGTTATTTTTGAATATTTTTTATTTCAGGAACAAGAAATAAACTTTTGGAGAAAATGAAGCAAAAATGGTGCAATTTGGAGTAAAAACGAGCAAGAAAGAAAATTCTAACTTGGCACATTTCGATGTCTTTCTATGCTTAATCTACTTTACATTTCTCACATGTTTTCTAATAAAATTATACTTTAAAGAAATATTGTTTTCATGCTTATTTTGTAGTTATATCTGTTTGAAGAAACACACAACTGAAACGGACCGAAATGAAGCTGAAACAGAGCCAAACGAAGCAAAATGGTGGAGCTACTGCAGGGTGGCGCATGATGCGCCAAAATCCAGAGAACTGGCACATGATGCGCCAAAATCCAGAAAACTGGCACATGATGCGCCAAAACTGGTGCATGATGCTCCAGTTACGACTTTTTGTGGATTAAGGCGGTTTGGAATTAAATTTGGGCAAGTTTTCAAAGGGACACTTGTTCTAAACACCCCTTGGAGTGATCCAATGCATCTAAACACTTTGGAATGTTCTTTTATGAAGAGATATGTCTCTTAGAACAATGGACATGTCTTTTGAATTCAAAAGAGTTGACATTTAGATAGAATTTTGGAGGTAGTATTGAATTCTTTTTGGAGGGAGGTAGCCTTTTCAAAAAGAAAAGGAAGTCTAGGGTTTGAAAAGGAGTTTTGGGCGTGAGTTTCGAGGGTGTGTGTGTGAGTGTGTGTGTAGCGTGAGAGAGAGAAGCAAGGGCTCGTAGATTTTCTTCAAGGATTGTAAGAGGAGAGGGAAGGTGAGAGATTTCTTTTTCATTAAACTTCTAAGAGAGAATTGAGAGTGCTAGTAAGAAGAGAAAGACTTGAAGAGAACTTCTAGAGATTTCCTTGGGAAGGATTGTGAGATAAGTTATGTATTTTATTTCTTTTGTTTTGTAAACTTGTTTTTATTAATGAAATTTGTGTTTTTTTCATTTCCTTCTCATGAACTATGAGTAGTCTTCTTGATCCTTCTCCCTACAATATGATTTGGTTTTGGGAAGAATTGACTTAATCACAAATATCACCTCAAAATTTAATCACAAACATCACACAAAACAACAACTATAAATAAATTAAGACGTCTCTATCGGATGATCAGGAGTCCCTCGGAGGAGGTAACCTACGGTTGCTAACGAGGGTTCCCACAGTCTAAATGAAATTATGGAACTCATTAAGTTGAGTTTAGTAAATTCATTTGGACTAAGTGAATCCATTAGAAAATAGTGGTGCCAGAATGAGAGAATTGTTGGATCCTAACCGATGGCACTTTAATCAACATTAAAATACCCCATAACATTTAATGAACTAACAACCATAGGGCCACCTAATTTGACATCATAACTTGACACTCTATAAAACTTAAACTCGTCACAGCAAGGAGATTGGAGCTAACATGGTGGGTAGCACAGCCATCATCAATGATAAAACCTATCTTCCCCAGCTAAACCATTCCTTCTATAGAATTAAACAACCAAGCCATAAGATTTTGTGTTGTCTGCTTATGCAACATAAATCCCAATCTTGTTTTTAGGCTAGGCCTTTGTATAGCTTTTTTGTACAATATAAGCCCTAACTCATCTTAGGATTCTGAGATTGTCATCCTTCACGACCTATATCCTCACATCTTTCAGGATATTTGTGTGATCCTTTCACACAAATGTAAGCCATAACAAATAAAATTGGCAGGAAGAAACACTTAAATATTTCTCTTCAAAATTGAAGCCAAACATTAGGATAGATCGGGAAGTCACTAAGGTTCTCCTCCGGATCCATGACATCCTCTAGTTCTTCCTCTTTTAGATTCCAAAAACAAAATGCTTCAAATTTGAGCCAATCTCATTTCACACCTCTTTGCCCGATATCATTGAAAAGTCCTATCCTTTTGAAATTTTTGAAGATAATATTTCCTGATTTTTATTAAGAGTTCTCTTAGGTGACTTTGGCCATTTAGGATGTAATTAACGATAGGGGCTTGCTCTTATAGGAAGCTTGTCTGAACCCAACTTAATATAAACCCTATTTAATTCTTCATATTAAATAGGGAAAATTGTCAGCAAATAAATTGATTTTGCAGACCAAATGGATGGCATATAGTTTTCAGTTTATTTGATTGAGCCTCATCCTCAAGTCTTGTGTTTATCCTTCGGGACAGATACAGGGTTTGAGATACAACACTCTTTCCTTTAAACTGTGAAAAATATGAGGTCAGTTTGATTTCATATTTTTCTAAACTTAAATCTATATGTAAATTAAAATGTCCTTCCGATGTCAGCGACGGGATTTTGATTCCGTAACCGACAGCTTCTTACGGGCAACTCCTCAACTTTTTAGTGTCGACAATTTTTAAATGATTTTAATTTCTTCATAATCCATATACTCATTGTAAAGGGGAAGGATGCTTTCTTAAATTTGAAATCTTCATCACAAAAACTTTATTTAGTTCTTAGTAAATTTAACTTTGAATTATAGAAGTTAATTTAGTAAACTTTGTTCTTTTAGTTACATTTCTATTAACATTCATTAAACCCATTTTAATTTGTCTTTCTTACTTTAATTTTTATAATTTAAATATTATGATTTATGTTATTATTATATGAATTTCCATCTTCCAAACTAAGAATTGATAGTAATAGACTAGAGTTAGCCTAAGGGATTTCTTACTGTGCTTCTCTATGGGATCGATACTAGGGTTTTTAAAGAAAGTCCTATATTACTTAAAGCGATATGTGCACTTCCGTAAAACCACAAGTGAGTGAACTATTTTATATATTTTATAACATTTTTATTTGAACCTCTAAATATAAATTAGGTCATGTTTTTGGCCAAATTTTTGAAAGCTAAATTATTATGTAATTTTGGGATAGGTCAAGTTTTTCGCACTGTACCGAGGATTTAAATTGACATAAAACACGTGGAAAAATAGAACACACTTGGGGCGCATCAGGGATCAATAGTTTTCAAAATTTTTTAAAATGTTCAAGAAGCTTACAATTAATATCCCTTTTGTTGAGGCTTTGGAATAGATGTCAAGTTATGCCAAATTTTTTAAAGAAGTTTTAAATAAAAAAAAAAGTTTGTTGATCATGAGAGTATTGCACTTATTGAAGAATATAGTGCAATAATTTAGAAAAAGCTTCCTAAAAAAATCAAAGATCTTGGTAGCCTTACCATACCTTGTGTAAATGGAGAAATTTTTTGTTTAAATGATTTATGTTATTTAAGATCCAACATTAACCTTATGTCAGTATCTTTATTCAAGAGATATTTCTCCTTCTACTATAACTCTACCATTAGCAGATTGATCTATCACTTATCTTATGGGGGTTATAGAAGATTTCCTAGTTAAAGTGGATAAATTTATCTTCCCTCTTGATTTTATTGTATTAGATGTGGAAGAATATACCGAAATTTCTATTATTTTGGGGCTACCTTTCTTTGCTACCGGATGAGCAATGATATATGTACAAAAGGAGGAATAAACAATGAGAGTGAATGATCAGGAAGTTATATTTAATGTGCTCAAAATAGCTGATGGAAAATGTTATAGAATGAATATTATTGATGATATTATTTTTAATCATTATCAAAATAGATGTGAAGTCATATTAGATCAAGAAGATGAAGACATGTCAGAAGAGAGAGAATAAAAAGCTGAGACTGAATGAAATTTTGATGATGAATCAAATGAGATGATTATTGTGGATTCAAATTATGTTAAGGAAAAATATGTAATTTTAGATACTAGTAAAAATAGTATACCTTTTATTTCATATGTTGAAAAACCTCTTAAACCTGAGATGAAATTTTTACATACTTATCTAAAGTATGCATATTTGAGGAACTCATCCACATTTCCGATTATTATATCCTCAAAACTGAGTACAGAACATGATGAACAATTATTGCAAACATTAAGGAATTATATAAAATCCTTTGGATGGACATTAGTTGATATTAAAGGAGTCATTCCTTCAATCTGTATGCACCAAATTTTGATGGAAGATAACCAAAAGTCTAGGGCTGATCCTCAAAGGAGATTGAATCATACAATGAAAGATATAATTAAGAAACAAATTTTAAAGTGGTTGGATGCTGGGATTATTTATCTAATTTCATATAGTTCTTGGGTTAGTTATATTCATTGTGTTCCTAAGAAAGGAGTGACTATGGTTAAAAATGAAAGGAATGAATTAATTCTTGCAAGACATGTTACAGGATGGTGAATTTGCATTAATTACAGAATATTAAATACTACTACTAGAAAAGAACATTTTCCTTTACCTTTCTTGGATCAAATGTTGGATAAACTCGCGGGACACCATTATTTTTGCCTTTTGTATGGATATTCTAGAAACCACCAAATACTTATTCCTTCTTAGTATCATAAAAAAATAACTTCTACTAGCCTGTATTGAACTTTTACTTTTAGAAGAATTTCATTTGAATTATGTAATGCCCCTGCAACTTTTCAGAGATATATGATGTAAATTTTTTTTATTTAATTAAGCAAGAAATTGAAATTTTTATGGATGATTTCTCAATCTTTGGGACTGTCAACACTAAAAAGGTGAGGAGTTGCCCGTTGGAAGTTGTCAGTCACCAAAATAAAAATCTCATCGCCTGCTTCAGAAGGGCATTATAATTTACATATATATATTTAAGTTTAGAAAAATATGAAATAAAATCGACCCCATATTTTTCATAGTTTAAATGATGGAGCACTATACCTCAAATCTTGTATCTATCCTAAAAGATAAACACAAGACTTGAGGATGAGGCTCGATCAAATAAACTAAGAAATATATCACATCTGTTTGGTTTGTGAAAGCATTTTTATTTACCGTCAAGTTCCCCTATTTAATATGAAGAACTAAATAGGGTTTACATTAAGCTGGGTTCGGAAAAGCTTCCTAGAAGGGCAAGCCCCTATAGTTAATTACATCTTAAATGATCAAAATCAATTAAGAAAACTCTCAATAATAATCAAGAAATATTATCTTTAAAGAGGTCAAAGGATTAGGACTTTTCAACAAAATTGGACAAAGAGGTGTGAAAAGGGGAATGACTCAAATTTGGAACATTTATTGTAAAGTCCAAATGAGGAAGAACTAGGGGATGTCATAGATCTGGCGGAGAACCTCGGTGACTTCCTAAGCTATCCTAATGTATGGCATCAATTTTGAGGATAAATTATTTGAATGTTTCATCCTCCCAATTTTACTATTTAGGACTTACATTCGTGTAAAAGATCACAAAATAACGTGAAAGATGTTAGGATTTAGGTCATGACGGACGAAAACCTCAGAATCCTAAGAAGAGTTAGAGCTTATATTGTACAGCAGAGCTGTACAAAGGCCTAAAGATAAGATGAGGATTTATGTTGCATAAGAAAACAACCTCAAAATCTTATGGCTTGGTTATTTAAATCTAAGAAAAGATGTGTTGTTGCAGATCTTCTTACTGTTGGAGATGGTCATGTTGCCTACAATGCTAGCTCCAAGCTCCTTGTTGTGACGAGTTTAAGTTTTCTAGCGTGTCAAGTTATGGTGTTAAATCAGATGGCCCTATGGTTATGGTCATTAAAATATTATGGGGCATATTAAAGTTGATTAGAGCGACACTGGCTAGGATCCTATAATTCCCTTGTTCTGGCACCACTATTTTTTTATTTGATTCACTTAGTCTAATTAAATTTATTAAACTTAACTTAATGAATTATGTACTTTCATTTAGAACGTAGGAAATCTCATTAGAAACTGAAGGTTACCTCTTCTGAGGGATTCCCGATCATCCGATAGAGACGTCTTGATTTAGTTGTAATTGTTATTTTATGATGTTTGTGATTAAATTTTTAGTTGTTTTATATTTTGAATGTTGTGGAGGTGATTTTTATCTTGATTAATTTTAGTTCTGGTTTTAGTTTTACGACAATTCTAACAGTTTTGGTTTTCATGTAGGATGGCATCATTGTTTAACATGCAAGCTCAAGACAAAAAGTAGAGGAAGGAAAATGGATTAATGTAAAAGCTTACCTGGTGAGTCTTCTCATTCCACCACCTGAAAGGTTAGTACTTGCAAAGCATGTATGATATTGCAAGAAAGTTTAAGTTGTAAGAGTAGATGAAGGTTTAGCTACCAAACCCCAAGTTATGACTTTGTTGAATCTCGAAAGATCCTAGTGGATAATTTTAGAACAAAATATGACAAGTCCAATTTGTACTTCAGAATATCCAATAGATTTCAAAATGTTCAAGGCATGACCCAAGATCATTTTGAATATCTCTTGAAATATCCCAAATTCATTTTGATCTTGTCATAATGTTCCGATAATCATCCGAGGTTGAAGTGTGACTACCTCATTGCTCAGTCAAACTTAACAATTTAATTAACCCGAGAATAGGGTACTCGATCAATCAATTTACATTTCATTTAAGAGTTATGTGTGTGGGTGCTGTTAAGACGTGTTTGAGTCATTTAAGATTGTGGTGCCGGGAGATAAAGTCAGGCTTGTAGTACTTAACATGTGTTAATCACCAATCATATAATTTTCTAAATCCAACCAATTGAGTTTAGAAATTGAGCCTAGGTCACTACTAAGCCTTTAACAATCATAGTGATTGAAATTGTAGTTTTCAAAGTCTTGATTTAAGTGTCATATATCCTTATTAAATGATCAGATCATCCTCAACTTTGGGAATAAGAAGAGTAAATTATCATCTTCCTCACTTAAGCTCATCACTTAAGAACCATTTGATCTTTAATTGACTTCCAAGTCATCAAGATTAGGAGAATTATGCTTTTAGTTGAAGTTGTGTAAGGGTGTTGAATGGGTTTCTATATTTTAACCCCACTGTCTTTCAATCATCCAAACATGCTTATTAAGATCAAAATTACCCATTTTCCTTTTGATAATTCTAAAATTTTTATTAAGGCACCAAAGTCATAAAATTACCACTTTGCCCTTGGGACACTTCACCTCATAACTCTTTAAACACAACTCAAAAGATTTTGAGGGTTATATCCATGCGATACTTATGATGTTAGAGGAGAACATGTGGACCTCTCAAGATTTAATTTAATATAAATACTTATTTAAATTCAGGAAAAAAGATTTTCAAAGGTTAATTTATTTAATCATCCAAAATAAAATTTATATTTATGGAAAAATTATTAGATGTTTCGTAAGGTCAGAGAAACACTTAGGCAAAATTTCATGATTTTTTGAATCAAACTTCTATTTTAATTATTTAATTTTTTAGATCAATTTTCATGATTTATTTAAATAGAAAATAGTGTTTTAATTACAAAAATTATTTTTATATTTTATTAGACTACTCTGAGTTTAGAAAATTCAAAGAATCAAATTTTATATTTTTGTGAATTTGAATTTATTTATTATAATTATTTTAATGAGAAGATATTAAAAATTCATTTTTATGCTTTTAAAATTTATTTTTAACTTAGGAAAATTAGGAAAAATATCTTATTGAGTCCCATGTGATCAGAGGAAAACTAGGCACATTTTGAAATATTTTTGTATTTTTTGAATTTTTAATTATTATTAATTATTTTAAATCCAAAATATGGCTCAAAAATCAAGTATTTTTCCAAAAATAATTTTTATTTTTGCTAAGTTCCTCTGATCACAAGAAACTCAGAAAACCAATTTTCACAATTTTTCTAAGTGTATTTATTTTATTATAATTATTTTTCTACAAAAATACAAGATTTCTTAGAAAACCAACCTTAGTGCTTATACCAAGCCAAACAATTTTCAAATTTTTAAAATGGGTAGATATGATTTTTATGTACAATGGGGAGTTGATTTCGTTAACTTTTTATATGTATTTAGTTTACACAAATTAATACAAGGTAATTACAGTTAACTAAGTATAGAAATTCACAAAATGATTCAAAGCATCAAAAAATTTTTCCTAGACTTCTCTGACCACAAGAAAGCTACTAAAATTATTTTCATAATTTTTCAAGTGATATTTTGATTTATATAATTAAAATAAGCTAAAATGGTTACCTTAGCTTGAAAATTAAGGTTAGAAGCATAGAGATGTCCTGTTACTTTGGAAAAATCAGGAGACATAGTATCTATCATGAGGAACAAACCTCAAAATTTCAAGTCATGGAGAATTAAAATACCACAGAGGGTATTGAATTAATAAAAAATCATATGTTTGAAAAATAATTTTTATTTTTAGTCCACATTATTTTCCTATGTTCACTGAGTAAGGGGATATTTTTATTTTATTTTTATGATTTTTCCAGGGAAAGATATGGATTTCTTAAGTTTAGGTATTTAAAATAATTCAAAAATCCATATTTTTCTACTTATACACGCGGCGCTGAGTAGATCCAAAGCAGCTTTGAAAGAACACGCGACACTCTGCCATTTGACACTGCCATCTCCCTTAGCTACCATGTGTACCACGCTTTATGTACCAAGGGCTCGTCCGACTTGATCTCCTCCGCCCAATGGATACACACACTATGAGACAGCACTCCGTTATCGTCCTCAAGTGACCTAACCGTGAGCCGTTCACACTAAAACCATAAGATATTGGCCTAGACTCAACCAAATCGCATGGAGTTTGTTTCTAAACATTCATCTACTTAAAACAAACACATCTATATGGTTTATACAATATGAAATACAGTAAATAAATATGGAGGGACAAAATAAGCTCAATTTAAGGTTAGAGTTCAATACCGATTTCTGAGAGGGGAGGCCTCAATCAGATGGTTGTGTTAGCTTCAATTGGTCTGAATGAACCTTCAGATGAAGTCTTGTGCCCTGGAGAATGGTCTAGGTATAAATTCGATCAAGCTCAATTTTAGGTGTTGGTCTAGAGCTACCCTAGAGGCTATTTCAGATGGGGTTTTGATGGGGAATCAACTTCTCTTACTCTAGGGATGGTATGTGTATAATTAATTTGAGTTTTGTGGATTGTGGAGAGATGTCTTGGTTTTAGTTGAAAGTTTGAGCTCAAAATTGGGCTCTCATAGTGGGGATCAAAGGGGGAAAGTGGTGGCAATGAGCTTAGGAGTTCTTAGAGAGTGTCTGAGAGTAATTGGACAGAGTTTCCCCAAGGATTTTAGAACTCTTCTTTTCTTGGCCATGGAGGAGCTGATTAAATAGAGGAACTTAGGTGGGAGTTTAGGTCTAATTGATGGGTGAAATTGGTGCTTAGGTGGAGGGCTGAGGAGCTCTCAAAAACCATTGGGATGAAGTGGCCTTTATGGTTGAAATTGGGTTTGATTTGGCCTTGAGGCTCTTGGTTTTGGGGTTTTTCGGGCACTAGGCTAGTCAGTAACGCCAGGGGAGGTGGCCAAAGAGTCAGGTAATCCAGGGAGAGGTTTAGTTATAATTTACTTGCGCTTGTAAATGATGATGGAGGAGATATTTGGTTAAGGCCCAAAAATGTGCTATGATCCTTTAATTTAGGGACCCATTGGTCCATAGCTCACCATTGCTAGTCTAAGGGGGTTTAACCTGGTTAATAAGGTGTTCTTAGTGGCTGTGGGGACCTTAATTTGGTGACTTTAGGATGGCTAAGTCAATTTTGGTGCATGTGTTCAATTTGGGTTCAAATGGATAAGAGTTGGGTTTGAGTTAAGCTAGCCATGACTTTGAGCCAACTTTATTGATCAACATTGTGTATATGATTGTAATGAAGATTTTTGGTGAAGGATTGAAATGATTTTGAGTCCAATTGGAAGCTCAATTTGATGGATTTTGTGATTTTGGTAAATTTGGGCATGTTCGGCTAGACTTGGGTCCAGGTTGGGTGAGGTTCAAATTGATTGTTAAAAATAGTCTATAGGAATGTAATGAAGATTTTTCAACATAAATTAGGTGCCATTTTTGAGGTTAAGGACTTAAATTTGGTAGAATTTGGGGACAGCCAATTTGGGGCAAATTTTGAGATTTTTCGGACTTGGGTTAAAATTAAGTGCAGTTTAGGCTTAACCAAGGCTAATTTAAGGTCAATTTTGGTTTGTATGAGTGTTAAAAAGATTTAGGATCCAAATTGGTGCAAATTAAGTAGGCTATGGGGTTCAATTTGGTGGGATTAAGTCATAGAGCCAAAATTGGGGGTTTGACTTAGATCAAAATTGAGCTCAAATAATGAGCTAATTAGGCTTGTATTTGGTTTATATTGGTCATATGAAAGATGAATTTTAGTTTAGGATTGAAATTTTGGGGAATTGGAACCAAATTGATGGACGTTTGAGGTGAACTTGGGGAAATTGGACCATTAAAGCCAATTTGGGGGTTTTTTTTTCAAAATTGTCAAATTGGCCAAATTGGGTTCAATTGGAGGGTCAAAATTGTTTTTGGAGACATTTGGAGTGATTTTGGAGGTTTTAGGAAAGTTTGGAGTGCCAAGGGTATTTTTGTAATTTTGGTAATTTTGGGGGTATTTTGGTAATTTTGAAATTTTTGGGTGTATCTAAATAATTTGGGTATTTTCAAATGGTTAAAATGATTTCTGAACAAATTTAGGTATTTTTGGTGAAATTAGGATTTTTGGCTAACCTTAAGGTTTGGGGGTGTTTAAGTAATTTGGGTGGATTTAGGGGCAAAAGGCGAAGTTGGGTATTTTTTTGTAGAATTGGGGTGTCAGCCACCATAGATGAGTTATGGACTAATGGAATCTCCATTTGGGTCCTCTATGTATAGGTCTTAGCTAAACCCTAGTCCTAAGACTAATGGGTTTAGGGGACCATCTACATGAGTCTCCGAAGAGAATCAAGGGATCAAAGTCAACCATTTTGGTTTTAGGGTTGTGAGTGATTGTGGGTGGTAGTGAGTGCAAGTGAATAAACTAGCTCCACACCAACACCCGGGGCTAACCCTAAGGTCAGACAGTCCTATATGTGGTGGGGGGGCTCATCTTGAGTTCCCTCACACTGACCCCACCTATATAGGACTGTCTGACCTTAGGGTTAGCCCCCCCTCACACTTAAAAAGATAACTTGACTTTTTCGTAGAAGAAAAGCACTAAATAAGAAAATATATTTCTCCTTATCATGAATTAGTAATAAGTATAGGAACTCTATTGTGGAAGTATGCATATTGTGTTGTGCTAAAAAGGAGCAATAATATTCTTTAACCTTACTAGAGATGATATAAAGAAAATTTGCTAAATTAAAGTTTGAATAGTTCTGAAGACCAGCTAGGTAAGGAAGATACTAGCTCTCACTCTAGAGTTCCCTCGATTCCCTCCACCTGGGGGCTAACATCCGGTGAAGATACTAGCTCTCACTCTAGAGTTCCCTCGATTCCCTCCACCTGGGGGCTAACATCTCATATCAAAACCTAAAACAATAAACCATGTTGGGATCTTTAACCTGTTACTATAAAGTCCTCTAACTCTACACCCTTCAATGAATATTTCCCTATTTATTTGCACTCAATCATAGCAATTCATCCAACTCATTCGATTCTTTCTAATTGTTGACTGAGACAATACCAGTCCGGTTCTTACATGTTCTCACAATAAATTTTAACCAATTGTTGACTTAGACAATACCAGCCCGGTTCTTACATGTTCTCACAACAAATTTTAACAACAATTGTTGACTGAGACAATACCAACACGATTATTACATGTTCTCACAACAAATTTTAACATCTAGATTGGCCAAATTAAGAAGTAAATGAAGTACATGGATTTAAATCATCACAACTTCTTCCAACATTAAAGATCAATACTCTCCACAACTTCCACAAAACTTAATTACTTATCATTTTAAGAAGAAAGATAAAGAAAACTACTCAAAGTCCATGGAGAAAACAAAACAACTTTATTACTTATCATTTTAAGAAGAAAGATAAAGAAAACTACTCAGAATCCATGGAGAAACTAATTACTTATCATTTTAAGAAGAAAGATAAAGAAAACTACTCAGAATCCATGGAGAAAACAATTACTTATCATTTTAAAAAGAAAGATAAAGAAAACTACTCAGAATCTATGGAGAAAATACCTATCATTTTAAGAAGAAAGATAAAGAAAACTACTCAGAATCCATGGAGAAAATAAAACCACTTATCAATTTCAAGAAGAAAGATAAAGAAAACTACTCAGAATCCATGGAGAAAAAAAAAACACACTTTAGTTTAAAAGTAGAAAAATAAAGAAAACTACTCAGAATACATTGAGAAAATAAAACCACACTTTAGTTTAAAAGTAGAAATCATTGCCAAACCACTAAGAAGTCTCTTTAAAGATCAATACTCTCCACAACTTCCATCCAACACTTAATTACTTATCATTTTAAGAAGAAAAGACTCCTTAGAATCCAAGAAGAAAACAAAACCAAACTTTAGTTTAAAAGTAGAAATCATTGTCAAACCAAAAATAATTCTCAATTAAAACCAAAAGTAGTCTAAAACAAAAAATAAAAATTTATCTCATGTCCTCCACTAAACTCTTGAAGTTCCTATAAATCTCTTCTCTTTTACAACACTCTCAATATAAAATTAAAATAAAAAAGATAAATATGTGGTGCCTGAAAATCTCTCCAACTAACTCTCCAATTTTAGAACTTTCAAAACTTTTCAAGTACTTTTAGGACCCCTACACCTTTTCGAACCTTTTCAGGACTCTTCCCAAAGTCTTCTTATCCTTCTTTTATAATTTTTCAAGATGTTCATTGGTATCTCTTCAAAATATGTCTTGATTCGATGTATTTTCTCAAGAGATGCATCCTATCACAATAATTTTCGTCCATGGTGGTTGTAACCCCCTATTAAGCCAATAGGTGCCTCAAAAACCTTTTCAAAATTTGCAAAAACCAAATTTACTCATCCAATAACTACCACCGACGCTTAAGCGCGAGGCCTCTAACGCTGAGGCACGGCCTTCTCGGTTTAACTGGCGCTTAAGCGCTGGATTTGGTGCTAGGTGTCAAAACACTTTTGCACATTTTTCATCTATTTTCTCCAAATTTGATCCATTTTCACTCCTTTAAGCATTTTTCACCTTTTTACATGTACTTGAAAGGAAAACACAAAAATACCTTCCATTAAAGTGCAATATCTCAAAAATAGGTATAAAAATGTGTCTCATAATATAATTTAGGTGTATCAGTTTGCCACCGACCTGTTGACCTCACTTTTGGTTGAGGTCTAGAAATTTCTTTAGTAGCCTAGGTCTAGCTATATATTTTTGGCGTATCAAAATCCCCCAAACTTAAAATGTTACTTGTCCTCAAGTGACACTTCAATCTTTACTAAATATGTATGATGTATATAAGAGTTTCTTTAAGAGTTACTAAAATTTAAATTTAGAAATATAGTAGTCCAATTTAGAAAAAATATTCAGTAAATGAGTCCACCTTAAAGTTTAGAAATTTTTAATGTTAAGAAAGATGAAAATATGAGTTCCTACCTAATTTAGAAATATTGTAAGTCTTCCAAATTTAGAACTTAGATCTTTTATTATCTCCACTTAAAAATTTTTATTAAGAATAATTTTACTTACTATATTATATCTATAAGTGTAAGATTTTCTCAAGTCTTATACTTTAAAAAGATCAAATGTAGAATCAATTTTTGATTAGGCACTAATCCCCAAGCTTCTCCTCCCTCACTTTTCTTCTTCTTCTTCTTCTTCTTCTTCTTCTTCTTCTTCTTGTTCTTCTTCTTTTTCTTTTTCTTTTCTTTTTCTTTTTCTCTCTCTTTTTTTTTCTTTTTAGGAAATAATTACTATATCTGGATAGGTCTTTAATAATTTAGAATTCTACTTTTCCTTTTCTAAAGCAAAGTCTTGATACAAAACTTTTACTTATAAATAAAGTAATAGTTTTGAAAATTATTTTTAATAAAAGAAATTTAAGTATTAGAAATAAAAGTCTAAATTTCTAAAATTTTCAAAACTACAATATTTCTTGCTAAAGATAGTTGCTTATATTAATCATTTTCTACACTAAAAACTTTTAACTTAAAGTTTTTCTTCATTACTCAAAATTTGAACTAAATTCTTTTACTCATTTCTAAAATCAATTTTTACTTCCCTAATATAACTTCAGATACATGATCAATTTTTCTTTTCAAATCAAATTCACTTGTAGTTCATTTGAGAACAAATAAAATTAAAGTTTTGAAACTATTTTTCATCCCCCCCAAACATAAATTTTTAACAGATTAAATAAATGAAAATTAAAATATTTGCTAACAGGAATTTTTATACCCTAATGATACAAGTATAAAACTAAAAAGAGGAGTAAAATTAATTTTGATCAAATTTTATAATATTTTCATTTCAATTCAACATGTAGAGATTCAATTGACTTCTAAATAGTGAGTATAAACATAAAAGCAAACTAACACGCTTACTTGACTTTACAATCTCAACATAAAAACAAACATACTAACAAGATAAAAGAAAAATACAGGGTAACAGTTTTCTAAGTTTCAAATTTAAGATTTACGCTAGCAAGATTTTCGACTTTACAAAAGACATAGAATTAAGTTAAGTTCTAAACTAACAAAATCACAAAAATCACAACAGTTACTACCCTAGAAATTTAAAATAAACTACTAACTAACCCAAACATCACAATACAATTAAAAATAAAAGTCTCACACATCACAATGTCTAAACAAGTACACAAACATACATGTCTCAAGTCCAAAACATGAAAACACATCACATAACAATTATCACTTAAACAAAAAAGTCCAAACCAAATCACATGGTTAAAATCAACAGATAGATGCAAATGTAGCAAGCCCAAACCACATAGATCATATCATATTACAATCATAAAAATAAATCTCTCAGTTCTACTCCTCATCCTCTGAATCACCGCTATCGCAAACTTCTGCAAGATCATAATCAGTGTATTTAGGATATAGAGGAAATTGCACTCCTTGGTTACCCTAATGAGGCTCTCCAAAGATGAGTAAAATTTCTCTTCATAATCACTCTTTCTCCAACTATATCTATAAGTATGCTCTGCAAAATGCTCTAAATTTTGAACTTTATCAGCGGTAAAATTAATATGATCCATCATCCTCTGCAATAATTGATTTTGGGTCTCAGTAGACCATCTGTAGATGTAGAAGCACATGAGGTAGATGGTCTAGATGTAGATGTAGTAGAGATAGAAGTAGCAGACGTCTCCATTGCATAACTCCTAGAAAATCCTCCTCTCCAGCCAAAAATAGAATGCTCAGAATAAGTCTTCACATTCACCTTAGTGATGGGATTTAAAGGTAACATCACTTCCTCCCAGCTATCATATTTAACTCCAGCCTATTCACACAAAGAAAAGATCAAGGAAGCAAATCCTAAGCCTGCAGTAGTAATGGCAGTGGAAGAACTGATGATAGTCTGACAAATCAAAGCTCTTATGTTGATGAGCTTTCCTTCCTGGATACAATAATTTAAAGTCTCTCTCTCTCTGGTCACTTCACTGAGATGATTTTTTGGTAGCACACGAGCAAAAATAAAATAGTGTTAGGCCTTTAAAGGTGCACATAACTTTGAAGTTGGGAAGTTGACTCTCCTTTCATTAGTTATCTTCCAAAGTCCTCTTCCAACAGTCAAGTAAGAAATAATGCCATCTAACTCCGCTTCAGTCGGACTATAATTTGCATAAAAACATAACGTATCAGGTGGCAGATGATAAAACAAGTTGATTACCTCCGTTGAAAAAGGTACCAACTTTCCTTAAACCATGACTCTATTGTCTTCAGCCTCAGGGAGGTTTGCATAGAACTCCCTAACAACGGAAATAACTGCCACAGTAGAGAAACAGCAGAATCATTCCCACTATCGGCGAACGATCAAATCCTCTACATCTCCACCTGGATTCCTAAAACACCGCTCTTGAATCAGCTTTCGTGATTGCAACGCATCACTATACCGATCCTGAGCCTTCGAACTAACAAATTTACTTGAATCGAAAGGGTTCTTTCCTTTGCTCCTCTTCATTCTTGGTGCCATTCTACAAATTTTATAAACTCCAAAAATAACTTAAAAATCAAGTCTAAATTACTAAATTAAACTTCCAAAGTATAAACTACACTTCTCATGCAATTTCTATAGATTTTTTCTCATTTTTTACCATGAATAGTAAATTTTTTAATTTCTCCAAATGTTCTCAAAATATATAGTAAAAATCAAAAATTTTTACATAGAAGTAAAGCTCTTACCTCAAGGAACTTGGATCTAGCAAATTTCATTTGATTCCACCAGGAAATCTTCACTTTAAATGTGCCCTAGCTTTCCAAAATCACACTTTTGAGATGTTGAAGGTGATGGGAGGGGTAAAAATGGTGATTTTTGGGCCAAAATTTAAATTTTAACTGTTCGCAAATCAGTTTTCTTGAACCAGCGCTTAAGCGCAGGTAAGTGGCGCTTAGGCCCCTGCCTCTCGGGTTGGCTCGTGCTTAAGCGCAAGTTGTGGCACTTAGGCGCCAGTTCACGATTTTCAAAATTTTCAAATTATAGTAAAATGCACTATTTACCTAAGTAAACCTCCCCTAAATGGTCTCATAGCACTTAAATGACTATTTTCAACTTCCTATAACTCCTCACTCTCTCAAAATTCTCCATAATATCTATTTAAATTTGAGGCTAAAAATAACACAAATTTTCACACAAACGAACTTATATTAATTCACAAACAAGTAAAAAAACCATTAAACACATAGTTCTCACTCCAAATAGTCTTGGATGAGAAAATTTTCCTAAATACAAATACATAGCAATCATTTCACAATTAAACACATATAAGAAGTCATAAATACTAAAAAAAAGACTTAAACACTAAACCACTTGAAAACAACAACTTCTAACACACAAATTCTAACACTAAACTTAATTCCACTCATCACTCAAAGGAACAAATTCCTATCTTTCATTAGTCTCTCTAGGAATATAGAGTTGATAAAACGGACAGCGGTGACAAGCTTTGATATTATCTTCTTCAATCCACTTCTGCTTTATGAACATCGCCTTATCAACTTCCTCTATATAACTTGTGTTGCTAATTTGCATCTTCAATTGCCATCCAATATTCTCTAGATGTGCATGCAACTCAAGTACCTTGGTCTCCAATAAGGCCATAGTATTCTCAATTTTATTGACCTTTTCTGATATCCCTTCAATACTAACGGCTAAGAAACTGTTATACATCTCTTGTGCACTTTAACTAATGAACCTCTTCCTCATGGTTTCTTCCTTCTCCTACACCAAATAACTATAACTAATGAACCTGTTATAGTATTCTCAAGTTTGACCCAAACTTAGCCCAACATGCTTAAAATGGGTCTAAAACCAAAAATGTCGGCACTATTTTTGGTGTGGGGTTTGCCCGTAAGAAGCTGTCGGTCATCGGAATTCAAATCCCGTTGCCCGCTTAGGAAAGACAATAAAAAAGTTGGGTTTTGAAAAAAGATGAAGTCAAACTGACTCCATAATTTTCATAGTTTAGATGAAAGAGCGCTTTAACTCAAATTTTGTATCTATCTCGAAGGATAAACACAAGAATTGAGGGTGAGGCTCGATCAAATAAACAAAGGAAGTTATGACATCTGTTTGGTCTGTGAAACCAATGTATTGGCCGACAAATTCCCCTAATTTAATATANAAGCTAATTGTTGAAAAATTGTACTGACTTGAGAAACAGGATAAATTTCCTTCCTTTCCCTACTCTGTTCTTGAGAGGTTGGCAGAGTAGCAGCAATCTTTTGGACATTTTCATGTCCCTCGGTATTCATAAGAGGATAGAATTTACCTCTTCTCAAAATCGGATAGGTTTCTGGTAATTCCTCTTTCTTTTGATCTTTAGTAGGTATTTTCTCAAGGATCTGCTTTTTGGCTGCTTTTCGGGCTTTCCTATTGCGGTTTCTCTTCTGAGATCGAGTCAACGGTACATTCTTTGAACTTGATCCGATTTCAAAAGTTGAAGGTACAACAGTTAATCCTTCAGTAGGATTTCCTATTATCATGATTTCTTTTCCCTTAGTGGTAGGGACAACTGTCTTTGTTGGTGTACAGTTAATCCTTCAGTCGGATTTTTTATTATCATGATTTCTTTTCCCTTAGTGGTAGGGACAACTGTCTTTGTTGGTGTTATTGATCTAGTAACAGAGGTCTTAGTTTTCTTGTGAATTGGAAAGTCATCAAGAGAATTCAGGTTGAATTCAGCAGTGGGCTCTTGTATTTTTGGAGCAGCAACTTTCACAACAACAAAAGGAGCCTTCCCGAGGATGACCTCGAGATCTCCAAATCCTGTTCCAAACCTTGATAGTAGTAGCAACATTGCGGGCCTCACGGCTTGTTGGCAGGTTGCAGGGGAACGTTAGCGTTGGGTTGGTCATTGCAACAACTTTACAAAAGAAAGGCCGGGGTTAGTTATATGGCCAAAGTGTTGTAGTTTTAGTGCAAACACTAAAGCTTTCAAAATTTTCAAATTTTATGTAGTATTAGTTCAATTTGCGAAATTGAAATATTTTAGGACCAAAACGGGATCCCTTTATACAACGCCCAGGTGGAATTAATCCACCTACACACTTATTGGGGGTCCAACCCCATATAAAGATCAGGATGTCTTTAATGGCCTTCTGAATCACTCTGTTCAAAGATGATTGAACAGATGATCCTGAAGGTCAAAAGAGTTGACCGTACTTTCCCAAAACAGAAANTTCCCAGGATGGTTGAACAGATGATCCTGAAGGTCAAAAGAGTTGACCATACTTTCCCAAACTAGAAATGGGTAAAGTATGCCAATAAAAGAAGGGTAATTTGGTTCAAGAGGGATATGAACATATTACCGATATATGAAGATAATATTTTCTT
>JXCR01137073.1:114355-152579 GCA_002079205.1 Phalaenopsis hybrid cultivar
TTTTAGGCATGCCAATTGGCCCAATTAAATATGGAATTTGGTGTAAGAGATCATGAGGAACAACTTTCATGAAGNTCATAGGATCCTAACCGGTGTCGCTCTAATCAACTTTAACATGCCCCCATAAAATTTAAAGAACTTAACTATAGGGCCACCTGATTTGACATCATAATTTGACACACTAGAAAACTCAAAATCGACAAGGCAAGGACCTTGGAGCTAGCATGATGGGCAGCACGGCCATCTTCAACAGCAAAACCTGTCTTCCCCAACTAAATCAATCTTCCTTCCTTAGAAATAAACAACAAAGCCATAGGACTTCAAGGTTGCTTGCTTATGCAACATAAATCCTCACCTTATTAAAGCCATAAGACTTCGAGGTTGCTTGCTTATGCAACGTAAATCCTCACCTTATCTTTAGGCATACAGCTTTGTTTTACAATATAAGGCCTAACTCGTCTTAGGATTTCGAGGTTGTCGTCCGTCGCGACCTAAATCCTCACATCTTCCAGGCTATTTGTGTGATCATTTCACACGAATGTAAGCCCTAACTAATAAAATTGACATGATGAAACACCTAAATATTTCTCCTCAAAACTGATGCCAAACATTAGGATAGCTTGGGAAGTCACCGAGGTTCTCCTCTGAATCCATGACATCCCCTAATTCTTCCTCCTTTGGACTCCACAACAAAATGTTCCAAAATTGAACCAATTCCCTTTCACACCTCTATGTCCGATCTCATGGAAAGGTCCTACCCTTTGAAACTCCTTGAAGATAATATTTCCTAATTTTTATCGAGAGTCTTCTTAGGTGACTTTGGTCATTTAAGATGTATATTTCATGATTTTTATCGAGAGTCTTCTTAGGTGACTTTGGTCATTTAAGATGTAATTAACTACTTTCTTGACTTTTATCGAGAGTCTTCTTAAGTGACTTTGGTCATTTAAGATGTAATTAACTATAGGTCTTTCCATTACAGGAAGAATGTCTGAACCTAGATTAAAATAAACCCTATTTAATTCTGTAAATTAAATAGGGGAACTTGTCGGCAAATATAAAGGTTTCGCAGACCAAACAGATGCATATATTCCTTAGTTTATTTGATCGAGCCTCATTCTCAAGTCTTGTGTTTATCCTTTGGGATAGATACAAGATTTAAGGTACAACGCTCTTTCATTTGAATTATTAAACATATGGGTTCTGTTTGATTTCATTTTTTTTCTAAGAACTAAATACATATGTAAATTAAAACATCCTTCCAAAGTGGGCAACAGGATTTCAATTCTGGAGACCAACAGCTTCTTACGGGCAACTCCTCCAACCAAAAATAGTGTCGATAACTTCTAGCAGCTCCGTTGGGGACTAGTTTCTCTCTCCATTTAAATCAAGAAATATTATCTTCACACCATCGTTAATATGTCCATGTCCCTATTGGACCAAATTACCCTTCTTTCGTTGGCATACTTTACCCATTTCTATCTTGAGAAAGTACAGCTACCCCTTAGACTTCAGAACTGGCTGTTCAACCATCTTTGAACAGAGGGGTTCAGAAGGCCATTAAGGAATTTTTAAATTTTCACGTGGGGTCGGACCCCCAATAGGTGTGTCGGTGGACTAGTTCCACCTGGCCTTGTCTACCACTAAATGGGTCCCGCACTGGGTCCTAAAGTACTTCACATCTGCCTTCCAAATTTGATTTGCTACTTTACAAATTAAACCAAATTGTGTTGTGTGGCGCACACTTTGAAATTTTCTTAGAATAATTAAAAATTTCACCTCTCATTTTTTCTTAAACAAGATTTTAAAATAACCATAAATTAAGACCCAACCGGTCTATAGATCAACCTATACTTTCAGTGCTTGCAATAAAAATTATGAGATTTTTGGCCACATAGCTAACCCTGAAACTTTCTGTTTTCAAGCCTGCTGTAATGGCCTACCCAACGCTGACCTCTTCTTGCAACCTGCCAACGAGCCACGAAGCCCGTAACCTTGCTCATACCATCAAATTTGGAGCCGGATTTGAAGATCTCGAGGTCATCCTCGGGAAAGCCCCGTTTGTGGTAATGAAGATCACCGCACCAGAAATGCAGGAACCATCTGCAGAGTTCAGCCTAAACTGCCTTTAAGACTTCCCTACCTGCAAAAAGTCTAAAAGTGTTGTCGTCACGGCACCTGCCAAACCTGCTATCCCTGCTGCTGCAAAGGGGAAAGAAGTAATGATTATTGAGGATCTGATTGAGGGATTAACTATCCCACCAACCGTGTTTGAAATCGGATCAAGTTCGAGGGTTGTACCACTGACCCGAACTCAAAAGAAGAACCGCAACAGAAGAGTTCGAAGGGCCATCAAAGCCCAGGCTCCTGAAAAGACACTCATTGAGCAGGAGCCTCATCAAGTTGAAGAAGTGTTACCGGAAATTTATCCACTCCTACGAGGGAGTAGATTCCATCCTCTGATGGATACCGATGGATATGAGAGTATCCGAAGAATCACTGTCGCATTACCACCACTTCGTGGACATGGTGAGGAAGGAAAGAAATTCACTCCTATCACCCGAGTTAGTGCAGTTTTTAAAAGGCTAGCTACCAAAAAAAGATGTTCAGTTAGCGAGTTACTTAAACGAGTGGGACATGCAATTTCCCCTAGCATGAAGAAGGAAATTTCGAAGGGCGTCAAATCCGCCACACAGTCTCACAAGACAACTAGAGTTCCACCTACTCGTATCCCAGTTTGGTTCCATTTAGGGAACGGAGTTGATACCGTAGTAGATACTACTGATTATACCCCTACGAGGACCGCAGGCTGTCAACCGGTTAAGTCGAGACCGAGTCCAAAAATCTTACCTAACACCCATCATGGAGATATTCCTACAATCCTAAAGGCAAAAACAAGTTGATTACCTAACATTGTAGTCGATCTACCCCATGGGAAGCATACTTTCCCTCGACATACTGATGTTTTTACTAAGCACTTTGTCCTGAGACATCATCATTGAAAAAAGAAAAGATATGGGTACCCAAGATCGCTGCACCAATACAGTAAGGTGAACTCGCAGGACATGGAATGAAACCAAGGTCTAAAATATCTGACATCGTTGCAATAATAGACAGCGAAATGGAGGAATAAATAGAGGATGTCCATCAGGGTCCTCCAGATCTTAAAGCGATCAAGGAGTCATCAATTGAAGAGAAAGTTGAGAAACTCAGGATTGAGATTTCAGATTTAGCTCAAGAACACGGAGTTTCCATCAATAACGACGATGAAAATTTTGATTATAATGATTACTTGGAGGAATATTTCATGGATGTTCATGTAATTGAAACCAGAGCCACCACATCTACGTGAGGCTCAACCTCACACTGAAGAAAAATCTGTAGATGAACTGCATAGGGCTGTCTTCCTAATGGATGAGCATATTAGTGTACTGCAGAAAAGAATAAAAGAGATGACCGCAACCATGACCGCTATGGCCACCATTCAGGGGCAATCACAAGCACCAAAATTGTCTTCTCCAGAGATCAATCAGCCGGAAATCATGCACATCACAGATGAAAGAAGAGAGGTTGCTTCAGGAAATATAAACGAGCAACACAGAAAGGATTCTCTATCAGGTGTTATGCCAAAGAAAGAGTTCAAGTAAATGGTTGAACAAGTGTGGGACACATTAACCCAATATAAGTGTGGTGCATTAGTTCTAAAGGGTAGACCTTACCCTAAGGAATTCGATGTCGTGCCTTTCCCCAAGGGTTTTGTGGCCCCAAACTTTAAGATATTTGATGGGACGGGCAATCCCAGATGGCATATAGCACATTTCTGAGCCACCTGTGGCAACACGAGAAATAGTGAAGCTCAACTCTTCTAATAGTTCATCAGCAGCTTGTTAGGAATTGCTTTTGATTGGTACGCTGACTTGTCTAACGGGTCAGTTAAAACATTTTCTAAGTTGGAATAGTTGTTTGTGAAAAGATTTACTGGGGCACAACATCATTTTTCTATTGGAGAGCTCATGATGGAAAAGCAAAATCCTAGCAAAACTTTTGTGGACTATATTTTGAGGTGGAGAAACCTTAGCATGAAATTTGAACCTCAGCTACAGGAACATCATGCGATTGAAATTCTACTGAAGAGCATTCATGGGCCAGTAGCTTTCATGCTCAAGGGACTCACCATTAAGTCCTTTGAGAATCTACTTAATAAATCCAGCAGTCTGTAGGAAGAAATCAAGCACATGGAGTCACACGAAAAGGCTAAGGTGACCAGAGTGTTCGAAAAGAAATCAGGAGTATTGGCGACCATCGACAAAGGAAAGCAACAGATAAAAATATATGTAGAAGATCCTTGCCAGTCTTTATCACAGTATGCTCAGAAACAGAGTAGTCAATCCAACCAGCGACCGCCTCAAGAAGGATCACTTTGAACAGGGAATAAGAAAATGTCCCTGTCAGAATGAAGTAAAATTGTGTATTCTTCCAATAATGAAGCCATACCTAAAATATTCAGAAGTCTGATGAAGAATTTGGAGTTCAAACTATCATATCTGAAGAAGCCCAAAGAGGTGGATAGAAAGAATGAACCAAATTATTGCACATACCACAGGTTGCTTGGGCACAGTATAGAAATATGCTTCGTCTTTAAAGACTGACTCGAGAAGAACCTTAAAGAAGAGACAATAACAATCCTAAAAGAATATTTGAAAGAGTCTGAAAAAGCTTCCATAAATATGATTTTGGCTGAGCCAATCTCCCCAATCGATCCGTATACTGGAACAAATGGATGGAGTACAACTTGGGATGAACTCAAGAGGGTCCTCAATCAAATACATGATCCATCAAAATAATTTTCTGCGTATATCAGAGATGAAGAATGGAATGAGGTATGGAGCAGATCATCCAAGAAAATACTGAACAAGATCCAGTCTACATCAAGACAAGCCTCCATTCAAAGTCCACAGCATACCAAGTCTGAGATGAAGGTTTTGTCAAGAGAGCCGTCATCGTCGAAAATAAAGAAGAAGAAGAAAAGCGTCACTACAAAGATTGATAGCACGGGGGGTAGGATAGGGGCTGCCTCTACTAGAATAGTTGTCTCAGATTCGGGGAAGAAAATCCTTAAACCCTTGACTTTGTAAGATTATCTTTTTATCCCTCCGGGGTCTTATGAATATAATGATTGTGATTTTGGCTATGTTTTAACTATTTCTGATGATAACGTAACTAATTATGGCCAATCTGACTTTGATCTCGATCCCTAAAATGATCTTCAAATTGTACTCGAGCTTGATGAACTCGTTGTCAAGTCCAAAGAAGACATCAATGATACCGTTTACAACGGCACCGATAACGAGGAGCCAACTCTTGAGCATCACAGTACACTACTTACCATCAACTTAGATCATTCTGACAAAGAGAAAGAGACACCAGAAGATTCAACAATTATATCTCAAGAAGAAGAAACCACAGAAGTTAACTTAAGAAGTGGAAAAGAGTTACCACCAAGAACAGCTCCAACAGATAAAGGAAAGCAAATAATGACCCGAGAAGAGATACCTCCACCTCCACTAGTGGAGGGACCACATAATCAAGATAAAATAGGAGGATCATACAAAGTGGACTACAACGTGCTAGCTCATCTTAGGAAGTTTCCGGCCCGATTAAGCATCGACTACACTCTGATCTTGTCAAAGGAGATAAGAGTCTCTAGTTACAGCTTTGCTTGACCCAAAAATTTTCTTAGCTCAGTTGGCTAGCACATCCTTAGATGAAGTTTGTTCGTTGAAGGAACTGCTTGGGATAACCTTCACAGATGAAGAGTTGTTGCTCGGTACCGCCGACCACAATCGTTCACTCTACATCTCCGTCAACATCGGCAGATTTGTGTTGTCCAGGGTTTTAGTAGATCCTGGAGCATCTCTTAACTTGATGAGCCTACGAACATTGGCCTATTTGGATATTGTAGCTCAAGAGCTTACGGACGATAAAATGATGTTAAGAAGATTCAAACAAAAGGGAGAAAGAGCCCTTGGATTAATTACATTACTTATGAAGGTTGGAGAACTCGTAACAACCGCTAAATTTCATATCCTCGACGTTAAGACCTCTTTTAACACTCTGCTGGGTCGACCATGGATTCATGAGCACAATATGGTTCCATCATCTCTACATCAGTGCATCAAATACCGCAAAGATGGTCAAGAAAATTGCATCAAAGGAGACCTACAACCATTTTTAGTACATGAAGTTGGTATCCATGAAGATGCTGCCTACTACGCGCCTCCAAAGATGATTATTTTCTCTCGTAAAATTGTCACAAATAAAAATGAAGATTCAGAAAAATCACAAAGAGAAAGCCATTCAACTCCACTTCAACGATCTTCCTCCACTCCCTTACAACAAGTTAGTGAAATTTCTTTTAGTTCCCGCACCCGAGGTCGAGGTCGGGGATGTGGACGATGAAGGATCAATTTAATCATTGAACGGACTAGGCCAACCATCAACGTTGGTGATGAAGATAGTTCTAAAGACAAAAATAATGATGATAAAATAGAAGAAACCTCAGTACGAGATATCCTTAGAAGATACAGAGAAAAATGAATATGAAATAATGTATGATCGGATAAACCACTATGTGAATGCTATGACCCTTACTCGATTCTCCGTCAAAAGGTCGAGAGTTTAGAGGTCAAGGAAGTCCGTAGTGTTGGTTCAAAGCCGATCAAATTTTACCACGCTTCTTCCTCTACTGAGCTTGAAAAACCTGTAAATTTTGATGTTGATTCTAATGAATTAATGGAATTATCTTTTGGTTACTTCTCGCCTTTACTCCAATTCTCCCTCAAAAGGTCGAGAGTTTAGAGGTCAAGGAAGTCCGCATAGTGTTGTTATGATCCTCACTCCGATTCTCCCTCAAAAGGTTGAGAGTTTAGAGGTCAAGGAAGTCCATAGTGTTGGGTAAAGTCGATCAAATTTTACCACGCTTCTTCCTCTACTGAGCTTGAAAAACCTGTAAATTTTGATGTTGATTCTAATGAATTAATGGAATTATCTTTTGGTTACTTCTCGCCTTACCTCTACTTAGCTTGAAAAACATGTAAATTTGGATGTTGATACTAATGAATTAACACCTCTATTGAGCTTGAAAACATGTAAATTTGGACGATGATCCTAATGAATTAATGGAATTTCCTTTTGGTTACTTTTCAACTTGTGTTGAAAAGTTAATTCAATAGGGAAACTTACCAAAACAAATGCCAAAAGATAAATTTCAACTTTTTGAAAAATTATGGAACGGTAAAAGTCGAACTCCAAATTCAAAAGAGGGTCTCAGATTTGGTACAGCCGGACCAGTGGATAATTCTAAATTTTGCATGGTTGTTACTAGTGAGTCAGAAGAGGATTGTCTCGATATAGAAGATGACTCTAATGATCAACCAATAAAAGATGCTCTGCCAAAATTTGAGGAAGAAATTAAATCTACTATTGATGAATTGAAAGAGATTAACCTCGGGACTGAAGAACAACCTCGACCTACATTTATAAGTTCTATACTCAATGACAAAGAATCTGCAGAATTGATCAAACTATTAATAGAATTTAAAAATTGCTTCGCATGGAGCAACGATGAAATGCCAGAACTGTCAGCAGAGGTTGTTGTCCATAAAATCGGGGTGGACACGAAAATGACCACAGTAAAACAAGCTCCCACAAGAATGTGCCTCGAAATAGAACAACAAGTCATCGTCGAGGTGAAGAAATTAATAGATCCCGACTTTATAAAAGAAGAGCAGTACCCCACGTGGTTAGCTAACATTGTACCTGTTAAGAAGAAAAATGGACTGATCCGTGTTTGTGTCGACTTCAGAGATTTAAACAAGGCATGTCCAAGGGACGAGTTTTCACTACCAATACCAGAAATGATGGTGGATATCACTTCAATACATGAAATTTTCTCCTTCATGGACAGATCGTCAGGATACAACCAAATCAAGATGTCTCCCGATGATGCTTACAGCCTTCAGAACACCGATTGAAATTTTATGCTACACAGTGATGTCGTTCGGCCTAAAGAACGTCAGAGCAACATATCAGCGCGCAATGACAAAGATTTTTGACAACCTCATTCACAACCAAGTAGAATGCTACGTGAATGATTTGGTTATCAAAAGTAAACAAAAAATAGACCATTTATACGATTTGAGGATCGTGTTAGAATGGTTAGGATGATATGACCTTAAGATGAATCCCTTAAAGTGCGCCTTCAGTGTTACTTCCAGGAAATTTCTGGGATTCATTGTCCGTCATCGGGGAATCAAGATCAACCTGAATAAGATTAAAGCTATTTTGGAAATGCGTCCTCCTAAAACCTTAAAACAACTACGTTCCTTCCAGGGGAAGTTGGCATATCTGAGATGCTTTATTTCTAATCTCTCAGGTAAGTGTCAGCCTTTTTCAGCATAAATTAAAAAGGATGCCAAATTTATTTGGGAAGAGAAATGCCAGCTGGATTTTGAGGATGTTAAACAATATTTAATGACACCTCCTATTTTGGCAGCCCCTATTCCAGGGAAACTGTTGATACTTTATATTGCGGGCATAGATGACTCTCTTGGAGCCCTCTTAGCTAAAGTCAATGATGAGGGTAAACAAAATGCACTCTACTACTTGAGTCATTGCCTAATATCGACTGAGATAAGGTATCCACCTACTGAGAAAAATTTTCCTGGCATTGATTTTCGCTGCTCAAAAGCTTAGACATTACATGCTTTCTCATAAGATTACCCTAATCTCAAAAGTTAATCCATTGCAATATTTGATGACCCGACCAACACTCTTTGGACGTCTAGCAAGATGGTCAATGATCTTATTGCAATTCAATATAACTTTTGTTCCCCTCCGTACTAACAAAGGACAGATACTAGAAGACTTTCTCGTTGCACACCCACTACCAGTTGGGTCTTCTCTGAACGATGAGTTACCAGACGAGCAAATACTACAAATGGAATTCTTCAGTGTGCAATGCTGGGAGATGTACTTTGACGGTGCTTCGTCAGCCAGAAAAGACAAAGGATCAGGCACAGTTATACCAGGAAAATCATGGATTAGTTTGATCTTTATCACACCAGATAAGGGTATGTTGAGGTTCTCATACCACCTGATAGAGCCGTGCACCAACAATGAAGTAGAATATGAAGCTTTAATCACTTAATTGGAAGTGGCAATCTCAATGGATATAACAAACATTGCCATTTATGGCGACTCTCAACTCATCATCTAGCAAGTCACCAGACAATACAAAATTTTGAAACCAAGAATAGCAGAATACCATCAGTACACGATGAAGCTCCTAGAGCAGATCCCCAATTTGACTTTCTATCGGATTCATAGGGGAGATAATGCCCATGCCGACGCTCTAGAAAAAGTTTCTAAGGAAATGACATGTCCCTCGGAGGACTCCATTGAAATCACAGTGCAAGGAAAACAAGTCTTGTCTCAGATTGATCTTGAAACTCTACACAAGCTCGGAAAAGAAGAAGTAATAAATACAGTTACATACATTAATGAAGATTGTCGCAAGCCATTAATAGAATATTTGCATACTGGAAAGCCGCCAGAAGACAATTCGAAAGCACACCATATTACAAAAAGGTCCATGTCTTACGCCCTGGAGGGAAATGTTTTCTACAGAAGATCATTCGACCAAATGTGGCTACAGTGTTTGAACAAAACTGAAGCACAGAATATTGTCAAAGAAATACATGTTGGACTGTGTGGCGCTCATCAGTTAGGGTTAAAAATGAAAATGAAGATCAAAAGACTTGGATATTATTGGCCAGTAATGATGTACGATTGCATGGATACAACCAAAAAATGTCACCAATGCCAAGTGCATGGGGTGGTCTTACACCAGCCTCTGAATGTGTTACACCCAATTGTTACCTCGTGGCCATTCAAGTGTTGGGGCACAGACATAATAGGTCCAATAGACCCTCCATCTTCTAAAGGACAAAGGTTTATAATTTTCGCTACAGATTACTTCTCTAAATGGGCAGCAGCAGTACCTTCACGTGAGGTTACGGCACAACACGTCCTTCAATTTTTCAAAAGTCAAATTGTCTACATTTTTGGAGTACCATGAAGCATAATTTTCAATAATGGGACAGCTTTCAGAAGCACAAAAATCAACAATTTTGTAAAAATACATGGGATAGATTGGAGATACTCTAAGATTTACTATCCCAAAACATATGGTATGGCTGAAGCCATCAACAAAACATTGGTACAGATTTTAAAGAAAACACTAGAGTAAAACAAAATGGATTGGCACAAAAAACTATTAGAAGCCTTGTGGGCCTACCGGATGACTTTTATGACTCTCACTCAATGTATACCCTATATGCTCGTGTACGTGTCCAAGGTTGTGCTACCACTAGAAGTCCAGACACTGTCTCTTAGAGTTACTATTGTCAACCAACTCACAACGAAAGAAAGTGCAAAACTCAGACTTGAAGAACTGGAAAGTCTTGAGAGAAAATGACTAGAAGGACATCAACATTTGGAGCTTTACCAAGAAAATATGGTACAAGCCCATGACAAATTGGTCCGCCCAAGGACATTTAAAGTTGGTGACTTCGTACTTGTGCTCAAAAGGCCTATTTTTGCACGCCGCAAAATAGGTGGAAAATTCGAGCCAACTTGGGAGGGATCATTTGTCATTGAAAAAGTCTACACAAGAGGAGCCTACCAGTTAGTGGACTTCTAAGGCGAAAGACCCATGTTACCAATAAATGGATGGTATCTGAAAACCTATTACGCAACTTGAAACCGCTTGCCTTTGCTTGATTTGAAACATTGAATCTTTGATGGTTTTGGGGTTATCTATGTGGTCAAATGTCTATCACCGGGTCCAAATTTTGTAATTAACCTCACTATAATGAAAATTTTAAGAAAAATATGTTAAACTTCAAATTTTCTTCTTTAAACTTTTAAACTTAATGTTCCACAAAAGTTAAACAAAATTCATATATAAATAAACAATTCATTTCACTAAAATAAGCTAAAATTCACTTCAATAAATACTTTATTTTGTTCTTGTTCATGCCAAGTTTCAGGCCACTGACGTTTTTCCTGTCGTCTGGAGAAAAATGTTCGGACAGAGGCTGATCTTTACTTTCAAGGATGGTCAGAGCCTCGCACTAAATGAGGAGATGACATCGCAAGGAGGTACCATAGACTTCAACATGGATTTGAATTAGGTTGACATGGACTATGAAGGTCCTCTCATGAATGTAGTCAGCTGTAGTGAGAAAGAGGGATTACCTTCATTATTGAGAGTGACCGACAAAGATAATGTATCACACAAAGGCAAGAACGTGATAACAGAGCAAAATCCAATGGAAGGGCCCAGTCTTCTGCCCTCCATGGTAGCTACATCAGCTGGAGGCCTAGTAGCCGCCATTAATGAACGACTGCAAAGTACTTCGCTTCGCATGATGCAATATAGAAATGTCAGCCGCAAGAAGCAGAGGGCTTTTCTACGAGAAGAACGCAGACGTCAAAGAGAAACAAAAAACTTACTCACCCCTATTCCTGAGGGGCATATTTATGATGCAGACATGAAAGAAACTTCTGCCAGCCTACCCACCATAGATGAAGAACCGGGGTTTGTTGCAGAGTCAGATACGCTTTCAGCTTCAGATGTTTTATGCAAGGGTTGCCCGACGTGCAATACTGAGATACCTGCAGGGACATTAGCCACAAGGGCGTTTGTAGAATGCCTGGATTGCCATGTTCTAGATTTACAATGCTTTAGTACATTGGAAGAGTATACCTCCAGCACCGATGGGTCTCAGACTTTAGATTTTATGATGGATGAGTCATACGTCCCACTGGGGACAGATCAATATATACCATATAGCCCAAGGTCGTACATCCCGCTAGATGCCGAGTCTCGTGTTCCAGATCAGCCAGCGCCAGTTGGGTTCCTGCCAATGTTCAGAGGGAGGAACGCTCGCGACAGCTACCAACTCCTAGTACAATGGAGTACTACAAAATAAGCAAAGTAAATAAAAGAGAATTTAAATTTTACAAAGAAGTCCAGGGAAAATTCATAAATATACTGAAGGGATTATAACTATATACCAGATTCTTCTCAGAGACTAATGAACAAAGTATCCTTGACTGCATTTTTGACCCAGGGGACAGAGTTCAAGCAGGTTACTTATGGAAAGGACCTATTCTGAGCTGAGGAAATGCATGTGAGGAAAAGAAAGGATTACTATTTAGTGTGGCTGCTGCTACAACTTCACAAATGATAGACAGGGGAATCCGCCTAGAATCCTCAGACACTATCAAGTAGATCCACTATCGCCAATGATAAAGTGGATGATCAACAGAATGGTCAAATGGAGTATTCTTCCTGCTACCTACATTCCAAATAGTTTTATTATCAACATATATGACGAGGGAGACTACATACCTCCTCACATTGATCATCATGATTTTGTAAGACCCTTCTGCACAGTCTCATTTTTGAGCAAAAATAACATTTTATTTGGGAAATAAATTGACATCGTCGGCCCTGGTGAGTTCAGAGGCTCTGTGGAGATTCTCATACCAATTGACTCAGTGCTCGTTCTTAAAGGCAATGGGGCATATGTCGCCAAACATTGCATTTCAGGGGTACGACACCGTAGGGTGTCCATGACCTTCCGTAGGATGGACGACAGCAAAATACCACATGGATTCCAGCTAGACCTAGAACTGGAAGAGCTACTACCATACGAGCTATGAGAGGGTTGTACCTCTAAGTACATGCAAAGGGAACTCTTATCCTGGAGCATGGCTTAGAAGGTCTGCTCGATCAGGAGCTCGTCGTACCTGGTACAAATGGTCATAGGGTTCACTTTCTTTTTTAGCAACATGATATGTATCTGATATATTCAGCCTACAATGTATTCATGGCATGAGATGATTTGGATGTACTCCAACATGAACTATATATTGTACCTTTTTGAGGCGTTAGCCTATGTTTGATCTGTGATATTTTGATTGGAGCAGATTAATGGAAATTTCTCTCAAAAATGTATCTTTTTGTTAGTTTCCTTTTTGTACAATGGATGGAAGCCACGAACCACACCTTGGTTCAGAATTTCAATGAATGAAGAGCAAAACAACAAAACTTTAACAATAAATAAAAATCAAATAAAAAAAATCACAAATGAATAAACAACAAAACAAATTTCTTTTGAAAAATCAACCAATTAAAATTAAAACTCTAAAGACATATTTTTGAAAAATTAAATGTGATAAAAACAACAAGGAAAGAAAATGAATCTGTTGAGTGGATTCTCTCATCTTCGAGGTTTCTTACACTTTGTGCGTGTAACACAACCATCTTGTTTTGCATTAACTCTCTTCAAATCCCCGCGGAATTTCACATTCTGTACAAAACCCCACAAAACTCTACAAATCTTCTTCAACAAAATCAACATTTTCACATCACACATTTATGCAACTTCAACATCACAAACTCTCTACACTATTTTCATATGACTCTTGGGTTCAATACCCAAATTTTGACTCCCTATATCCGAGGATCGGTGTGAGGCCCCCTTCAATGGATATTAAGGCTTCCAATTCCTTCAAATTTCAAATTATCCAGGGATCGGTGTGAGGCCCCCTTCAATGAATATTAAGGCTTCTGATTCCTTCAAATTTCAAATTATCTGAGGATTAGTGTGAGGCCCCCTTCAATGGATATTAAGGCTTTCAATTCCTTCAAATTTTAAATTATCCATGGATCGGTGTGAGGCCCCCTTCAATGGATATTAAGGCTTCTGATTCCTTAAAATTTCAAATTATCCAAAGATCGAGGTGAGGCCCCCTTTCAATGGATATTAAGGCTTCCGATTCCTTTAAATTTCAAATTATCTTAAGATTGGTGTGAGGCCCCTTTCAATGGATATTAAGGCTTCCGATTCCTTCAAATTTCAAATTATTTCTAGGATAGGTGTGAGGCCCCCTTCAATGGATAATAAGGCTTTTGATTCCTTTAAATTTTGAATTATCCAAGGATCAGTGTTAGGCCCCCTTGAATGGATATTAAGTCTTCCGATTCCTTCAAATTTCAATTTATCCGAGGATTGGTATGAGGTCCCCTTCAATGGATGTTAAGATTTCCAATTCCTTTGTATATTCTATTCACATGTTTCCCACAAATTCACATGTGTGAATCTACATATTCTCTATATGACGCACATATATTCCCTTGTGACCGTTTAGGTTGGATGTGAGTCCTAGCACTTTCCTTCCTAACGTGACTCACACATACTTTCTTGTTACCTCTTGAGTTGGATATGAGTCTTAGTGCTTTCCTTCTCAATGTAGCACATATATTCTCTTGTCACCGCTTGGGTTGGATGTGAGTTCTAACGCTTTCCTTCCTAACGTGACACACACATACTTTCTTTTTACCTCTTGAGTTGTATACGAGTCTTAGTGCTTTCCTTCTCAATGTAGCACATATATTCCCTTGTCACCGCTTGGGTTGGATGTGAGTCCTAGCGCTTTCCTTCCTAACATGACGCACACATACTTTCTTGTCACCGCTTGAGTTGGATGTGAGTTTTAGTGCTTTCCTTCTCAATGTAGCACATATATTCTCTTGTCACCACTTGGATTGGATGTGAGTCCTAGAACTTTTCTTCCTAACATGACGCACACATACTTTCTTGTTACCGCTTGAGTTGGATGTGAGTCCCAGTGCTTTCCTTCTCAATGTAGCATATATATTCTCTTGTCACCGCTTACGTTGGATGTAAGTCCTAGTGCTTTCCTTTATAATGTGATGCACACATACTTTCTTGTTACAGCTTGAGTTGGATGTGAGTCCTAATGCTTTCCTTCTCAATGTAGCATATATATACTCTTGTCACCGCTTGGGTTGGATGTGAGTCCTAGTGCTTTCCTTCCTAATGTGACGCACACATACTTTCTTTTTGACGCTTGAGTTGGATGTGAGGCCTAATGCTTTGGTCCTCAATGTAACACATATATTCTCTTGTCACCGCTTGGGTTGGATGTGAGTCCTAGTGCTTTCCTTCCTAACATGACACATTACTTTCTTATTACCGCTTGAGTTGGATGTAAGTCCTAGTGCTTTCCTCCTCAATGTAACACATATCTTCTCTTATCACCGATTGGGTTTGATGTGAGTCTTAGTGCTTTCCTTCCTAACGTGACACAACCATTTTCTTGATACCTCTTTGGTTGGATGTGAGTCCTAGTGCTTCCCTCCTCAATGTAGCAAACATTTTCTTTGTCATCACTTGGGTTGGATGTGAGTCCCAGTGCTTTCCTTCCTAACGTGACATATATATTCTCCCTGTCACATGTTAGTTTGAATATAACTCCTCAGTGGTAACTCGAACTAGTACAGTCATTTCTTTCTAGAGACATATCCTTAATTATCGTTGTCTTCTACATATTGTCACCCTTTTGAGTCGGATGTGAGCCTCTGTGCTTTCCATCTCAATTTAGTCCTTCCACATAATCCTATTCTCTTCTTTTAAAATCAATTTTAAGACCACCTTAGATAGATTATGACATCTGATTCTTATTTTGGGATTGATACCCAAATTTCAATTCCTACCTCGGGGTCAACACTTATATACTGACTCACATCCTTTATAAATACCTGAAATTTCATAGCTCAAAGTTCACTCTCCGATCCCCAGCGAGAGTCCATACTCTTTGATTTCAATCAAACTTTCACCTGCCAAATCCCTAGCAGAAACAAATCACATACACAACCCTACACATACCTCCAGGTCTGTTGACTTATGAGTTTCTATATGTTTTTGTTGATCTCATCGGTCAACGCCAATACGCGCCGTGTGCTTGCCCAGCACACCACACCTATTGGGGGTCCATTTGTTGACCTCACTTTTTGTTGAGGTTTAGTTTGTCTTCTTTAGTAGCCTAAGGTCTAGCCATAGGATTTTCCTATTGACTATTCTTAGAAAACTACTCTTTAGACTATAGGATTTTCCTATTGACTATTCTTAGAAAACTAGACATGGAACCCTCACCATTAGAAACATTGACTTTTCTATTGACTATTCTTAGAAAACTAAACAAGGAACCCTCACCATCAGAAACTCTACACTTATTTTCTTATTGACTATTCTTAGAAAACTAGACAAGGAACTCTCACCATTAGAAATTCTACAATTTTCTATTGACTATTCTTAGAAAACTAGACATGGAACCCTCACCATTAGAAATTCCAAACTTCTTATTGCCTATTCTTAGAAAACTAGATCTGGAACCCTCACCACTAGAAATTTCAAACTCTTCTCTACTCAACTTGAAGTTCCACATATTGGTCTTATTGAATATTCTTAGAAAACTAGACAAGGAGCCCTCACCATTAGAAATTCCAAACTCTTCTCTACTCAACTTAAAGTTCCACATATTGGTACTAACCTCTAGCACTTAGTAGGTGGGGTAATTATAGGAGAATTCAAGATGAGTCACCCTTAGGACTGCTCGACCTTAGGGTTGACCCTGGGTGTTGGTCTAGAGCTAAGGCACTCACTTGCAATCACTTACACTCACAATCACTCACTACCCTAAACCCAGAACTTATAGGGTTTGGTCCCTTGATACTTTTGGGAGACTCATGTAGGTGGTCTTCTAAACCCATTAGCCTCAGGCTAGGGTTTGGCTAAGACCGCTACATAGAGGACACAAAATGGGGTTTCCATTGGTCCATGGCTTATTGATGGTGGTTGGCACTCCAACTCTACCATGATACCCAACCTAACCTTTTGCCCCTAAAACTCCCCCAAATTACCTAGATACCCTTGGGACCTCAAATTTGGCCAAAATTCCCAAATTTACCCAAAGTACCTTACTTGGTTTAAAAATCATTTCAAACACCCTGAAAATTCCGAAACTACCCAAAATCACCAAATTTAGCCAAATTACCAAAATACCCCTCCTTAGCCTAAAATTCCAAAAATTCCAAAAAATCCCAAATATTTTCAAAACCTCCCAAATATTCCCAATTTCATTTTTCTCAACTACCACATGACCCAATTTGGCCAATTTGGCCATCTTTGACCAAAACCCCACATTGCCCTTTAAAGGCCCATATTTTCCCCAAATTACCCCAAATGTCTATCCAATTGGTCTCAATTTATCCCAATTTCAATTCTAAACCCAAATTAACCCTTGATGTGACCAATATAGACCAAATAGAAGCTCAATTGGTCCATGATTTGAACCCAATTTTGAGCTAAATCAAAAAAACCCAATTTTGGCCCTATGACTTGGTTCCACCAAATTATACCCATAGCCCACTCAATTGGCCACAATTTGTGTTAAAAAATCTTCATAACATCCCTATACATCAAATTTGACCTTCAATTGGTCATGGTAAGACATCAATTTCATTTGATTTCAGCCTAAGTCCAGAAGCCCCAAATTTGACCCAAATTGGCCATGTCTCAAAATCTCACCAAATTGAAGGCCTTAACCCCAAAATTTACAATCGATCCCTTCATGAAAAATATTAAAAACATATCCCTTGATCATTTGAACCATTCAATTTGAACTTAGCTCAAGACTAGCCCAACCTAGACCCATGACTAGCCCAACATGCCCAAATTGACCAAATTTCCAAAAGACCCTCAAATTGACCTACTAATTGAACTCAAAATCACTTCAAACCTTCACAAAAAATCTTCACAACAATCATCTACACAATTTTTATCAATCAATTGGGTCAATTGACATGGCTAACCTAGTCCAAACCCAAGCTTTGATCACTTGAACCCACATTGAACCTATACATTAAAGATGGCTTAACAACCCCAAAGTCATCAAATTAACTCCACGTCAACTATTGGTTAGACCCTAAGATTGAGCCAAAATCCATCTAACCACCTAAACTAAGACATGGACAAAAATTCTTCCAAATTAAGGGATCTTATTTCTAAAAATACACATGCTTAAGATACCCTTACCAAAACTAAACCTCATTGCATTAAGTTGCTTTTACAGATTCCCCTGGACGCCCTGAGCACCTAGCCACCTCCCCCTGCCATGGCCGGCTGGCCTAGTCACTGGAGAAGCTCAAAATTGAGAGTCACCCCCATGGAACGTCACCCAAATAGAACCTAGAGGCCAGCTCAGCCAAATCAAATTGTAGAGCTCCTCTACCCTCCACTTAAGCACCACAATGCACCCATACATTTGCCCTGAGAGCCACCCCATGGCCATTTTTTTATAAAAACTCACCTTCAAGTCCATGGGAGGTGTGCTAAAAATTTCTTAGAGAGAGCCCCCCCCAAACTTCTCATAGAGCTTCTCTGAGATCCCCTCAGTGCAATCTAACCCTCTTCCCCCACTGAATTTCACTGTGGAAGCTCAATTTTGAGCTCAAACCTCTGTCAAAAACAAGGACACAGCTCATTACACTTTCACAGTCCACCGAACTTCAATTACTTGTGCCCACACCTTCACAACCAAGAAAGAAGCCAAAACCCCATAAAATTCCCCTCTGAAATAACCTCTACAATAGCTCTAGACCAACACTCAAAATCGGGTTTGATCAAAATCACACCTAGGCCTTACACCAAGACCATAAGCTCAATCCCTAGCCTCTTTGGACCCCAAAAAATGTTCCAAGAACCTCTGATTGAAGCTTCACTTCTTAGAGCCAAGGTATAAAACTACTCTTATTCCCGAGCCTATTTGAACTCTCCATTTGTTTTGAGTTGATTTCATGACATCATAACCGTATGGATATGTTTCCTCTAGTCTAGAGGAGCATTTAAAAAAAAATTCATCTAATTTGGATAAGAAATGAGAGGGATCTTAAGACTAGAAGATGGACGGTTCTCAGGCTAGGCTATCGGGGATGATGACACAGCACCGTTTGATCGCGCATGTATCGGATAGATGGTTGAGATCAAGTCGGACAGCGTTAGAAACATAAACCGCGGGCCGAGTCAGTGCTGAGGTGGACGGCGATGTCAAATAGGAGCGCGCCGCGTGGAGTTTTGGAGTCGTCGTCGGTTGAGGTGGCGTTGCGCGTTTAAATAGATAAATAGGGATTTAATTAATTTAGAAAAAGATCCTTAACTTCAAAAATTCATATCTTGTTGTAGAAAAATAAAAAAAATAAAATAAAAATACTCTCTTGCTCAGTGAACATAAGAGAACAATGTGAAAATAATTATTAGTCCACGTGATGCATATTTTATTTTTAATTAATTAAATACTTATTTTGATGTTTTGATTCACCATGCATGTAGTGATATCACTATAGCTTGAAATTTTGACATGTTGTTGCCTCTGTTAAAATGAACATTCCCTAATTTTTCCAAAGTCAGAGGAGGTCTCTAAATAGAGAATAATATTTTTCAAGTTTTTGTTCATTATTTACTTAAATTAATCAGGGAAATTAGCATGTTTCTTAGAAAATTCCACAAAAATTTTGGAAGGTTTATAATGACTAGAGAGCCTTTAGAAAATTTGTCATCCGCCAAGTCATTCGAAATACACCTAATCTTTACAAACCCTAAATCACTAAGATAATTAATTTTAAAAAATACAAACAACAAAATGACTTGAGTTTTGATCTCACTATTTTTTAGGATCCAGAGAACTCACCATAAAAATTTCAAAGCATTTTAAGTTCATTTGATAACTTAAATTAATTTTTCAAGTTAATTAACTTTTTTTGGCACTAAAATGATTTTTAATAATTAAAATATAACTTGAAAAATTGTAAAACTTTTTTTTTTTTTGAGTTCTCTATGATCAGGGGTATTTTCTAAAAATAAAATGGAGTTTAAAATAAAAACTTAATTTTTAACCTATTTTAAATATTTAAATAGTTAAAAATCCATAAAAATCACAAAAATAATAAAATTCATGAAAATATTCTAGATTGCTTTCTAAGTACTTAAGAACAATTATAATATTTTTCCTGATTTTCTAAATAAAGATACTGAATTTTAAAGCTTAAAAATAATTTTTAAAGGCTAAAAAAGGGTTTTCACCAAAAATAATTCCAATAAATCAAATAAATATCAAAATAATATAAAATTTTCTCTTCTGAGTTCTCTGACCATAGGAGGATTTTCCAAAAATATAAAACTTGATTTTCTCTATTTAAAATATTTTATATTGAATAAATAACCAAGAACTTAAAATTATTCTTTAAATTCAAATGAAATTCAAAAAATCATGAAAATTGGTTCAAAGGCTTCTCTAATCTAAGTCTACCTCCAATAAAAATTTTAAGGGATTAGCATTTACCTGGTCAAGTTAGGAATTTTCCTTGAAAAGTCTTATTTTTGCATGAAAATAATTATATAAATTAAATTAAATTTTGAAAAATCNCACTTTGGCCGAAAATAGAAGAGGGAGAGGCTCAAAAATTGAAGTGTGGGAAAAGTGTAGAGAGTCTAAATTGTGAGGAATTCTTCAAGAGATTTCTTCCTCCTTGCCTCTTCAAAGAGGAATTTTGTGTGTTGTAAAGAAAGGAAGAGATTTAGAGGATCTTCGAGAAATTTTTTTGGGAGAAATTATATATAAGTTTATTTATTATTGTAGTTTATATTACTTTGATTTTATATATGAATTCCAATTTTTATTGTGTTTTCCCCATGAGATTTGACTAGTTTTCTCTGTCTTTCTCCTTGTCTTGAGATTTGTCAAATGGTGATTTGAATTGGTGAAGTCATGAAAATGTTAAAGAAATTGTGATGATCTTTTCACTTCGATCTTAATTTACTTTCAATCTAGCCAATTGATTTGTTAAAATATGTTGAGTTTTAAAAAAGATTACATCCAAGATTCACCCAATTAATTTGTTAAAATATGTTGAATTTTACAATTAAATTGAAGATTACATCCAAGATTCAGGGAGGTAATTGAATTCTTAAAATATGTTGAGTTTTACAACTAAAGTGAAGATTACATCCAAGATTCAGTAATTGATTTGTTAAAATATGTTGACTTTTACAATTAAAGTGAAGATTACATCCAAGATTCAGGTATTGATTTGTTAAAATATATTGAGTTTTACAACTAAAGTAAAGATAACATCCAAGCTTTAGGGAGGTCAAAGCCCTTGGAAATTGGGTGCAAATAAATAGGGAAATAAAATTATTAGGCGTAGAATTGGAGATTTTAGAGTGACAGACTAAAATCCCCAATTCAGTCCTATCATTTGAGTGCTGAAGTGTAGATGTTAGCCCTCAAGTGAGGGGAACGTGGGAGCTCCAAAGTGAGAGCCGGTATCCTCCCAGCCTAGCCACAGATTCAGTAAACAAGCATAGGATTATTCAATGTTCTTTATGCCTGGACCAAAGGGTAAAGAATAGGTATGCTCCTATTTGGCAAAATACAACTAGAACTGATTCACTTTATCCATTCACTATAATTTCTTGACAAGGAGAAGGATGCTTTCTCATATATTGAATATCACATTTGAACCTTCATTGGTATAATTAGTTATTTAAGAGTTATTAAAATTACATATTTACTTCAATTGCCTATTAGTGTTAGATAAGCAATTTGAATTCCATTGTTGTTATTAAGTATTACTTTTCTAATATCTTAGTTTGTAGTTATAATATTACTCCCTGTGGGATCAATATCTAGGACTTCATTAGATCCCTATATTACTTGAGCGATACGTATACTTGCGTTGATAAGTGTGACTTTACAATTACCGAATATTTTATACATACATCTTTATTGAATCTATAACTGTTATTAAGTTTTTGGTGCAGTTACTGAGGAATTAAATCTTTTAGCGGAAGTATTAAATATTTATATTTTTAAGCATATATAAAGTCGTTGTCAGTGAGACCTCAATTTCATTTGATTTCACCCTAAGTCCAAAAGCCCCATATTTGCCTTAAATTGGTCGTGTCTCAAAATCTTACCAAATTTAGGGCCTTAACCCCAAAACTTTTACTCCATCCCTTCATGAAAAATATTCATAATATCTCCCTTGATTATTTGAACAATTCAATTTTAACTTAGCCCAAGGCTAGCCCAACCTAGACCCATGTCTAGCCCAACATGCCCAAATTGACCAAATTTCAAAAACACCCTCAAATTGACCTACCAATTGAACTTAAAATCACTTCAACTCTCCACAAAAAATCTTCATAATAATCATCTACACAATTTTGATCAATCAATTGGGTCAGTTTACATGGCTAACCTAGCCCAAACCCAAGCTTTGATCACTTGAACCCACATTGAACATATGCATTAAAGATGGCCTAACTACCCCAAAGTCATCAAATTAACTCCACCTCAGCCATTGTTTAGACCCTATGACTGAGTCAAAACCCATCTAACCACTTAAACTAAGCCATGGACCAAAAGTCCCCCAAATTAAGGGGTCTTTTTTCCAAAAATGCACATGCTTAAGATACCCTTACCAAAATTAAACCTCATTGTATTAAGTTGCTTTGAAAGATTCCCCTGGAACCCCTGAGCACCTAGCCACCTCCCCCTGCCATGGTCGACCAGCCTAGTTGTCGGAGAGCTCAAAATCAAGAGCCACCTCCATGGAACTTCACCCAAATCAAACCTAGAGGGCAGCTCATCCAAATCAAATTGTAGAGCTCCTCTACCCTCCACCTAAGAACCACAATGCACCCAAACATTAGCCCTGAGAGCCAACCCATGGCCATTTTTTATAAAAACTCACCTCCACGGCCATGGGAGGTGTGCTGAAAATTTCTTAGAGAGAGCCCCCCAAACTTCTCACAGACCTTCTATAAGATCCCCTCAGTGCAATCCAACCCTCATCCCCCACTGAATTCCACTTTGGAAGCTCAATTTTGAGCTCAAACATCTGTCAAAAACCAGGAGAGAGCTCATTACACTTCCACAGTCCACCAAACTTCAATTACTTGTGCCCACAACTTCACAACTGAGAAAGAAGCCAAAGCCCCATAATACCTACCTATGAAATAGCCTCTACAATAGCTCTGGACCAACACCTGAAATCGGGTTTGATCAAAATCACACCTAGGCCTTACACTAAGACCATAGGCTCATCCCTAGCCTCTTTGAACCCCAATAAATGTGCCAAGAACCTCTGATTGATGCTTCACTTCTCAGAGCCAAGGTATAAAACTTCTCTTATTTTTTAGCCTATTTGAACTTTCCATTTGTTTTGAGTTGATTTCATGGCATCATAACCGTATGGATATGTTCCTCTAGTTTAGAAAATCATTTTAAAAAAAAATCATCTAATTTGGACACGAAATGAGAGATATCTCAAGGCTAGAAGAAGGACAGTTCTTGTGCTAGGCTATCGGGGACGATAACGAAGCACCGTTCGATCGCTTGTGTATCAGATAAACGGTTGAGATCAAGCCTGATAGTGCTTATGAACATAAATTGTGGGTCAAGTCAGTGTTGAGGTGGACTGTGACGTCGAATAGGAGCGCGCCTCATGGAGCTTCGGAGCTGCCGTAGGTTGAGGTGGCGCTGCGCTTTTAAATAGATAAATAAGGATTTAATTAATTCAAAAAATGATCCCTAACTTCAAAAATTCATATCCTAGTGTAGAAAAACCACAAAAATAAAATAAAAATACCCACTTGCTCAGTGAACATAGGAAAACAATGTGGAAATAATTTTAAGTTCATGTGATGTATATTTTATTTTTAATAATTAAATATTGATTTGGATGTTTTGATTCTCCATGCATGTAGTTATATCACTATAGCTTTAAATTTTGACATGTTGTTGTCTCTGCTAAAAGGAGCATTCTCTGGTTTTTCCAAAGTCAGAGGAAGTCTCTTGACAGGGAATAATATTTTTCAAGTTTATATGCATTATTTACTTAAATTAATCATGGAAATTAGCATGTTGCTTAGAAAAATCCAACAAATTTTTGGAAGGTTTATAATGATCAGAGAGCCTTTAGGAAAATTTCTCATGAGCCAAGTCATTCAAAATACACCTAATATTTACAAACCAAAAATCACTAAGATAATTAGTTTTAAGAAATACAAACAACAAAATGACTTGATTTTTGATCTTTACAATTTTTTAGGATCCAGAGAACTCACCATAAAAATTTCAAAGCATTTTAAGTTCATTTGCTAACTTAAATTAATTTTTCAAGTTAATTAACTTTTTTTGGCACTAAAATGATTTTTAATAATTAAAATATTACTTCAAAAATTATAAAACTTTTTTTTTGAGTTCTCTGTGATCAGGAGTATTTTCTAAAAAATAAAATGGAGCTTAAAATAAAAACTTAAATTTTTAACCTGTTTTAAATATTTAAATAATTAAAACCATAAAAAAATAATAAAATTCATAGAAATGTTCTAGATTGTTTCCTAAGCACTTAGGAACAATTAGAATATTTTTCCTGATTTTCTAAATGAAGATACTGAATTTTAAAGCTTAAAAATAACTTTTAAAGGCTAAAAATGGGTTTTCACTAAAAATAATTCCAATAAATCAAATAAAATTCAAAAAAATATAAAATTTTCTCCTTTAAGCTCTCTGACCTTAGGGAGATTTTCCAAAAATTTAAAACTTACTTTTCTCTATTTAAAATATTATATATTTATTAAATACCCCAAAAATTAAAATAATTCTTAAAATTATAGTGAAATTCAAAAAATCATGAAATTTGGTCCAAAAGGTTCTCTAGTCTAAGTCTACCTTTAGTAAAAATTTCAAGGGATTAGCATTTACCTTGGTCATGTTAACAATTTTCTTTGAAAAGTCCTATTTTTGCATGAAAATAATTATATAAATTAAATTAAATTTTGAAAATCACATTTTCTCCTCTGATATCTTAATTGACCCATGAATGAGGTAGGACAAAAATTTTAAAGTCATTTAAATTGAATTTGACAAATTATGAAGTGTTAGAGTCTTAGGGGCAAATGTATAATTTTGGAAATTTAGCCTTAATTAACACAGGCTTAATTTAAGGACGGAAATGAGTAACCTTTAATCCTAATTTGGATGTTTGAAATACAAGGGATTAATTAGTAGAAACCAACCTCACTTTCCTAATTGAAAATACACGTTAAAAAATTTCTAATTTACTAAAATTTGGAAGTTTATTAAAATAAAATGAACCCAAGACTTAGGGGTATGACTTTTGATGTCAATAATTAATCAATTTAATACCCCTATTTTGATTTTCAAATGAAATTTAAATCATGAATCATGACCACCTAAAGCTTAACCTTTTTAAAACTAACTGAGACACTCACCTAGGACTTAAGGGCTTAGTAGTGACTTAGGCTAAATGAAGTTTCATTTAAATGAGGATTAGAAAAGTAAATATAAATTAAAATCATAACATATTTCAAACACTACAAGCCCAATTAGGACAAAAATTTGGCTAAGTGTTCCAATAGCACTAACTTGTCTCTTTAAGAGTCTTCACCCACATAATATTCAAAATTAAATTAGAGATGATAATTACCTTACTCTCAGGGATAATTGATACATTAATGTCCATTGAGCATTAGGGTGTTCATAGGATCAATTATTAAGCAATATAATAAGTTTAAATGAGCTCGAGGTTTTTCACCAGGTGATAAGAGGGAAGCATGGACCTGCTTCTTCCTCTTGACCTGTTGGATACCTCGGAGAGCTACTAAGCTTAATATGTTTTGCTTGACAAATATCATCCTTAATAAAATTAATAAAAACCCACCAAGATATGACCTAGGGTTAGGTAGGTCATCAAAATTTTACCTCCCCGTTTCATATAAATTGCCTTAACATGCCTTTTGAGTTTCAGGTGGTAGAACGAGAAAACTCGCCAGGTACGCTTTTACAGTTTTCAGCGTTGTATTTCCTGTACTTTCATACTCATCAAAATTTTGTAATTCATGATGAGTCACCCTTAGGACTGCTAAACCTTAGGGTTGACCCTGGGTGTTGGTCTAGGGCTAAGGCACTCACTTGCAATCACTTACACTCACAATCACTCACAATCCTAAACTTAAACTTCTAGGCTTTGGTCCCTTGATACTTTTGAGAGACTCATGTAGGTGGTCTTCTAAACCCATTAGCCCTAGGCTAGGGTTTGGCTAAAACCACTACATAGAGGACACAAAGTGGGGTTTCCATTGGTCCATGGCTTATTGATGGTGGTTGGCACTCCAACTCTATCGATACCCAACCTAACCTTTTGCCCCTAAAACTCCCCCAAATTACCTAGATACCCTTGGGACCTCAAATTTGGCCAAAATTACCAAATTTACCCAAAATATCCTACTTGGTTTAAAAATCATTTCAAACACTCTGAAAATTCCCAAACTACCCAAAATCACCAAAATTAGCCAAATTACCAAAATACCCCTCCTTAGCCCAAAATTCCAAAAAATCCCAAAAATTTCCAAAACCTCCCAAATATTCCCAATTTCATTTTTCTCAACTACCACACGACCCAATTTGGCCAATTTGGCCATCTTTGACCAAAACCCCAAATTGCCCTTTAAAGGCTCATATTTTCCCCAAATTACCCCAAATGTCTATCCAATTTGTCTCAATTTACCCCAATTTCAATTCTAAACTCAAATTAACCCTTGATGTGACCAATATAGACCAAATCCAAGGTCAATTGGTCCATGATTTGAACCCAATTTTGAGCTAAATAAAAAAAAAACCCAATTTTGGCTCTATGACTTGGTTCCACCATATTATACCCATAGCCCACTCAATTGCCCACAGTTTGTATTGAAAAATATTCATAACATCCCTATACATCAAATTTGACCTTCAATTGGCCTTGGTGAGACCTCAATTTCATTTGATTTCAACTTAAGTCCAGAAGCCCCAAATTTGCCCCAAATTGGCCATGTCTCAAAATCTCACCAAATTGAAGGCCTTAACCCCAAAATTTCCAATCCATCCCTTCATGAAAAATATTAAAAACATATCCCTTGATCATTTGAACCATTTAATTTGAACTTAGCTCAATACTAGCCCAACCTAGACCCATGACTAGCCCAACATGCCTAAATTGACCAAATTTCCAAAAGACCCTCAAATTGACCTATCAATTGAACTCAAAATCACTTCAACCCTTCACCAAAAATCTTCACACCAATCATCTACACAATTTTTATCAATCAATTGGGTCAATTGACATGGCTAACCTAGTCCAAACCCACGCTTTCATCACTATACATTAAAGATGGCCTAACAACCCCAAAGTCATCAAATTAACTCCACCTCAACTATTGGTTAGACCCTAAGATTAAGCCAAAATCCATCTAACCACCTAAACTAAGACATGGACCAAAAGTCTTCTAAATTAAAAGATCTTATTTCCAAAACTTCACATGCTTAAGATACCCTTACCAAAACTAAACCTCATTGCATTAAGTTGCTTTTACATATTCCCCTGGACGCCCTGAGCACCTAACCACCTCCCCTTGCCATGGCCGGCTGGCCTAGTCACTGGAGAAGTTCAAAATCGAGAGCCACCCCCCTGGAACGTCACCCAAATAGAACCTAGAGGCCAGCTCAGCCAAGTCAAATTGTAGAGCTACTCTACCCTCCACTTAAGCACCACAATGCACCCATACATTTGCCGTGAGAGCCACCCCATGGCCATTTTTTTATAAGAATTCACCTCGAAGGCCATGGGATGTGTGCTAAAAATTTCGTAGAAAGAGCCCCCACCCAAACTTCTCACAGAGCTTCTTTGAGATCCCCTCAGTGCAATCCAACCCTCTTCCCCCACTGAATTCCACGTGATGCTTATTTTATTTTTAATTAATTAAATACTTATTTGGATGTTTTGATTCACCATGCATGTAGTGATATCACTATAGCTTGAAATTTTGACATGTTGTTGCCTCTGTTCAAATGAACATTCCCTAATTTTTCCAAAGTCAGAGGAGGTCTTTAAATAGAGAATAATATTATTCAAGTTTATGTCCATTATTTGCTTAAATTAATCATGGAAATTAGTATGTTTCTTAGAAAATTCCACAAAAATTTTGGAAGGTTTATAATGACTAGAGAGCCTTTAGGAAAATTTGTCATCCGCCAAGTCATTTGAAATACACCTAATCTTTACAAACCCCAAATCACTAAGATAATTAATTTTAAAAAATACAAACAACAAAATGACTTGATTTTTTATCTCCACTATTCTTTTAGGATCCAGAGAACCCACCATAAAAATTTCAAAGCATTTTAAGTTCATTTGATAACCTAAATTAATTTTTCAAGTTAATTAACTTTTTTTGGCACTAAAATGATTTTTAATAATTAAAGTATAACTTGAAAAATTATAAAACTTTTTTTTTTCAGTTCTCTGTGATCAGGGGTAATTTCTAAAAATAAAATGGAGTTTAAAATAAAAACTTAATTTTTAATTTATTTTAAATATTTAAATAGTTAAAAATCCATAAAAATCACAAAAATAATAAAATTCATGAAAATATTCTAGATTGCTTCCTAAGTACTTAAAAATAATTATAATATTTTTCCTGATTTTCTAAATAAAGATACTGAATTTTAAATGTTAAAAATAATTTTTAAAGACTAAAAAATGGTTTTCACTAAAATAATTCCAATAAATTAAATAAATATCAAAATAATATAAAATTTTCTCTTCTGAGTTCTCTAACCATAGGAGGATTTTCCAAAAATATAAAACTTAATTTTCTCCATTTAAAATATTTTATATTTAATAAATAACCAAGAACTTAAAATTATTCTTAAAATTCAAATAAAATTCAAAAAATCATGAAATTTGGTCCAAAGGCTTCTCTAATCTAAGTCTACCTCCAATAAAAATTTTAAGGGATTAGCATTTACCTTTGTCAAGTGAGGAATTTTCCTTGAAAAGTCTTATTTTTGCATGAAAATAATTATATAAATTAAATTAAATTTTGAAAAATCACATTTTCTCCTCTGATGTCTTAATTGAACCATGAATGAGATAGGATAAAAATTTTAAAGTCATTTGAATTAAATTTGACAAATTATGAAGTGTTAGAGCCTTATGGGCAAATGTGTAATTTGGGAACCTTGCCTTAATGAAGCTTAGGCTTAATCAAGGAGGGAAATGGGTAACCTTTGATCCTAATTTGGATGTTTGAAACACAAGGGGTTAATTGGTAGAAATCAACCTCACTTTCCTAATTGAAAAGACAGGTTAATAAATTTCTAATTTATTAAAATTTTGAAGTTTATTAAAATAAAATGAACTGAGGACTTAGGGGTATGACTTTTGAAGTCAATAATTAATCAATTTAATACCCCTATTTCAATTTTTAAATAAAATTTAAATCATGAATCATGATCACCTAAAGCTTAACCTTTTCAAAACTAACTAAGACACTCACTTAGGACTTAAGGGCTTAGTAGTGACTTAGGCTAAATCAAGTTTCATTTAAATGAGGATTAGACCTGGGTCTTAAGGGCTTAGTAGTGACTTAGGCTAAATCAAGTTTCATTTAAATGAGGATTAGAAAAGTCTTAAGGGCTTAGTAGTGACTTAGGCTAAATCAAGTTTCATTTAAATGAGGATTAGAAAAAGTTTTAAGGGCTTAATAGTGACTTAGGCTAAATCAAGTTTCATTTAAATGAGGATTAGAAAAGTAAGCTTAGTAGTGACTTAGGCTAAATCAAGTTTCATTTAAATAAGGATTAGAAAAGTAAATATCATTAAAAATCAAAACATCTTTCAAACACTACAATCCCAATTAGGACCAAAATTTGGCTAAGTGTTCCAATAACACTAACTTGCCTCTTTAAGGGTCTTTCAAAATTTGGCTAAGTGTTCCAATAACACTAACTTGCCTCTTTAAGGGTCTTCACCCACATAATATTCAAAATTAAATTACAGATGATAATTACCCTACCTTAGGGATAATTGATACATCAATGTCCATTGAACATTAGGGTGTTCATAGGATGAATTATTAAGCAACATAATAAGTTTAAATGAGCTCGAGGATTTTCACCAGGTGATAAGAGGGAAGCATGGACCTGCTTCTTCCTCTTAACCTGTTGGATACCTCGGAGAGCTACTGTGCTTAATATGTTTTGCTTAACAAATATCATCCTTAATCAAATGTATAAAGAACCACCAAGATATGACCTAGGGTTAGGTAGGTCATCAAAATTTTACCTCCCCATTTTATATAAATTGCCTTAACATGCCTTTTGAGTTTCAAGTGGTGGAACAAGAAGACTCACCAGGTACGCTATTATAGTCTTCAGTGTTTTCTTTCTTGTACTTTCATACTGTACTTTTATACCTACAAATTTGCATGCTAAAAAAAAATACCACCATGCATGAAAACTAAAAGTATCAGGATAGCCACAAAAACAAAATCCAAAACTAAAATTAAAATCAACTATGATAAAATTCACCTCCACAACATTCAAAATATAAAACAAATCAAAATTTAATCACAAACATCACACAAAACTAAAATTGCAACTAAATTAAGATGTCTATATCGGATGATCGAGAATTCCTTGGAGGAGGTAACCTACGGTTGCTAACGAGGCTTCCCACGGTTTAAATAAAATTATGAAACTCATTAAGTTGAGTTTAGTAAACTCATTTGGACTAAGTGAATCCAATAGAAAATAATAATGTCGGAACGAGGGAACTGTAGGATCCTAACCAGCGTCGCTCTAATCAACTTTAACATGCCCCCATAAAATTTAAAGAACTTCAACTATAGGGCCACCTGATTTGACATCATAATTTGACACACTAGAAACTTAAACTCGTCATGGCGAGGAGCTTGGAGCTAGCATGGTGGGCATCACGACCATCATCAATAGCAAAACCTGTCTTCCCCAACTAAACCAATCTTCCTTCCTTAGATATAAACAACAAAGCCATAGGACTTTGAGGTTGTTTGCTTATGCAACGTAAATCCTCACCTTATCTTTAGGCCTTTGTACAGCCCTGTTATACAATATAAGCCCTAACTCGTCTCAGGATTCTGAGGTTGTCGTCCTTCATGACCTAAATCCTCACATCTTCCAGGCTATTTGTGTGATCTTTTTACACGAATGTAAGCCCTAACTAATAAAATTGACATGATGAAACACCTAAATATTTCTCCTCAAAACTTAAGCCAAAAATTAGGATAGCTTGAGAAGTCAACGAGTATCTCCTTTGAATCCATGACATCCCCTAGTTCTTCCTCCGTTGGACTCTACAACAAAATTTTCAAAAATTGAACCAATCCCCTTTCACACCTCTACGTCCGATCTCATAGAAAAGTCCTACCCTTTGAAACTCCTTGAAGATAATAATTCCTGATTTTTATCGAGAGTCTTCTTAGGTGACTTTGGTCATTTCAGATGTAATTAACTATAGGGGCTTGTGCTTATAGGAAGCATGTTTGAACCTAGCTTAATATAAACCCTATTTAATTTTATACATTAAATAGGGGAAGTTGTCGATAAATACAAAGGTTTCACAGACCAAACAAATGTCATATATTCCTTAGTTTATTTGATCGAGCCTCGTCCTCAAGTCTTGTGTTTATCCTTCGAGATAGATACAGGATTTGAGGTACAATGCTCTTTCATTTAAACTCTGAAACATATGGGGTCAGTTTGATTTCATATTGTTTCTAAAAACTAAATATCTATGTAAATTAAAATGTCCTTCCGAAGCGGGCGATGAGATTTCAATTCCGGTGACCGACAACTTCTTACGGGCAACTCTTTCAACAAAAAATAGTGTCGACAGAACCCTTTTGGAAACTAGGGATAGTCAAAACATGGCCACATATGGATCATCGAGCAGGTGTATAAATGGAAGGGGACAAGCATATAGGTGAAGATGAAAAAGACATCTAAGTATTTGGGATAGTGGAATAGTATTGTATCTCCTAATCTAATAACTTTATGTTGGTGCAGGATTGGAATTACTGTCATCTACCATTTAGTAAAATGTTGCCCATACTCTCAGGGAATGCTGGTGTTTTTAGTCTAACGGTGTGATTGACTCATAAACTGTTTGATTTACAAAGTGTATGAACATATAATATGACATCTTTTTTGACAAAATTTACATTTTACCTGTTGAATGAAAAGTTCATTTTATTGATATGCATGAAAAATTAATAATTTTCTTTAGTTTTACTTTTGGTAAGTTCACGTGTCAGTCACATAAACCGGGCTGAGGATTACCCTCCCTTGATTACTTTGTTGGTAGCTTTTTACCCTATATTGGGTCTCATATACATGATGTTAATGGTTGCCTATGGATTTCCTTTGAGAACTATCAGGGCTTTGATCCTCATTCTGAGTCCACCCCTAACTAGAGCCCACACCCAACTGTGATCTTTCATATTTGTTATGCTTGATCATTTATATACACATGTGCTCATGTTGTTTGTGTTTGTATAATCTTTTGTGATACTAACATGCTTTACCTATAATTTTAACTCTTTAGTAGTGGCGTCAGAGGCGGCAGGTACTCGCTACTACTTTCTCTTCTACTATAGTTTTCTTACTATATTTTGTTATGTAAAATCTATTATACCTACAAAAGGCCCTTAAGATAGATGACAATAGGCTACTTGTTTAGAAGGAGCACTATAGCATGACCATGTGAACCAATAATAAGCAATAATCACTGATGCATGGGTAGATTTAGTGTGTAAATTTTGGAAATATTTTTCAATATTACAAAATTATACATGATAGATATATAATAAATATGTAATATAATCCCAACAAAAATATCTTTTATGAAAATAGTTTATCTTTTAAAACTCTTTTTAAAATGTCAAATCCTTGTTAAAATCAACGCAAGTATACGTATCACTCAAGTAATGAAGGGTACTAATGGAGACCTAGATACCGATCCCACAGGGAAGTTGGAAAATCCTTAAAGTCAGTTTTTCAAATTATTTTATAATTAAAAAATTCAAAAATAAAAGTAAGGTGTGAAGTTTGAATTTTAACTACTAAGGTAAATGATATGTAAAATGTAGTTGAAAAACAAAGTTAACTAACTAAGAACTAACTTTTAAAAGTAAAATTACGAAAACTAAACAAAGTTTTTGTTTTGACGAAAAGTTCAAATTTAAGGAAGAAATGTTCCCCTTTACTGTGAGTATATAGATTGTGAAGAAATTGAATTTATTTGAATATATATATATATATATATATATATAGAGTTGCATCCCTCCCTTGGTACTAAAAGACTTGGGGATTCCAGGGCCTGGACCAATATGCTAAAAGTCAGAGCTCAGGCTGAAAATCTTTTCATCTGGAAAATTGGAGAGGGCAAGCTTAATATCTGGTTGGATAATTGGACTGGTGAGGGCTTAATCAGCACTTCATCTAACCCCCAATTAAATCCTACAACTCAGGTGGCTGATCTATGGTTCAATGGGGAGTGGAACCAACAAGCTTTACAGAATATACTGGATAATACAACTTTACAGAAGGTTATGAAAAGCAACATTGATAGAGATAGTAAAGATATCCTGATTGTGAAATAGAAGGTGTCCTAGTCTTTATCTGCAGCCATTCATAACTTGTGTTTTCCTCAACACAGAGTCGGCTGGAGTAAATGTGTGTGGAATAACTATCTATCCCCTTCAATGTCATTTTTCTCTTGGAGATTACTCCATGGCTTTCTACCCACAGATGATATACTAAAGTTAAAAGGCTTGAGAGGTCCCTCTAGATGTGGGTTATGTAACTCCCATGAGGAAATTATAAAGCACTTATTTTTCCAATCTTCCACAGTTAAATAGGTTTGGAACTGTTTAATTCCCAAACTGAAGTTAGAAACTATTTTTTTGTCCTGGAATGATTTCTCCCTCAGCTGGAAGGATTGGCAAGATCAAGAATTACCCCCAATTCCTTGTANATTTGAAACACAAGGTGTTAATTGGTAGAAATCAACCTCACTTTCCGAATTGAAAAGACAGGTTAATAAATTTCTAATTTATTAAAATTTTGAAGTTTATTAAAATAAAATGAACCCAAGACTTAGGGGTGTGACTTTTAAAGTTAATAATTAATCAACTTAATACCCCTATTTCAATTTTTAAATGAAATTTAAATCATTAATCATGATCACCTAAAGCTTAACCTTTTCAAAACTAACTAAGACACTCACTTAGACTTAAGGGCTTAGTAGTGACTTAGGCTAAATCAAGTTTCATTTAAATGAGGATTAGAAAAAGTCTTAAGGGCTTAGTAGTGACTTAGGCTAAATCAAGTTTCATTTAAATGAGGATTAGAAAAAGTTTTAAGGGCTTAATAGTGACTTAGGCTAAATCAAGTTTCATTTAAATGAGGATTAGAAAAGTAAGCTTAGTAGTGACTTAGGCTAAATCAAGTTTCATTTAAATAAGGATTAGAAAAGTAAATATCATTAAAAATCAAAACATCTTTCAAACACTACAATCCCAATTAGGACCAAAATTTGGCTAAGTGTTCCAATAACACTAACTTGCCTCTTTTAGGGTCTTCACCCACATAATATTCAAAATTAAATTACAGATGATAATTACCTTACTCTTAGAGAAAATTGATACATCAATGTCCATTGAACATTAGGGTGTTCATAGGATGAATTATTAAGCAACATAATAAGTTTAAATAAGCTTGAGGCTTTTCACCAGGTGATAAGAGGGAAGCATGGACCTGCTTCTTCCTCTTAACCTGTTGGATACCTTGGAGAGCTACTATGCTTAATATGTTTTGCTTGACAAATATCATCCTTAATCAAATGAATAAGGAATCGCCAAGATATGACCTAGGGTTAGGTAGGTCGTCAAAATTTTACCTCCCCGTTTCATATAATTTGCCTTAACATGCCTTTTGAGTTTCAAGTGGTGGAACGAGAAGACTCACCAGGTACACTATTATAGTCTTCAGCGTTTTCTTTCTTGTACTTTCATACTATACTTTTATACCTGCAGATTTGCATGCTAAAAAAAATGCCACCATGCATGAAAACTAAAAGTATCAGGATAGCCACAAAACTAAAACCCAAAACTAAAATTAAAATCAACTATGATAAAATTCACCTACACAACATTCAAAATATAAAACAACTCAAAATTTAATCACAAACATCACACAAAACTAAAATTGCAACTAAATTAAGATGTCTATATCGAATGATCGGGAATTCCTCGGAGGAGGTAACCTACGGTTGCTAACGAGGTTTCTCAAGGTTTAAATAAAATTATGAAACTCATTAAGTTGAGTTTAGTAAACTCATTTGGACTAAGTGAATCCAATAGAAAATAGTGGTGTTGGAACGAGGGAACCGTAGGATCCTAACCAGCGTCGCTCTAATCAACTTTAACATACCCCCATAAAATTTAAAGAACTTCAACTATAGGGCCACCTGATTTGACATCATATTTTGACACACTAGAAACTTAAACTCATCATGGCGAGGAGCTTGGAGCTAGCATGGTGGGCAACATGACCATCATCAATAGCAAAACCTATCTTCCCTAACTAAACCAATATTCCTTCCTTAGATATAAACAACAAAGCCATAGGACTTTGAGATTGCTTGCTTATGCAAGGTAAATCCTCACCTTATCTTTAGGCCTTTGTACAACCCTGATATACAATATAAGCCCTAACTCGTCTTAGGATTCCGAGGTTGTCGTCCATCATGACCTAAATCCTCACATCTTCCAGGCTATTTGTGTGATCTTTTTGCACTAATGTAAGCCCTAACTAATAAAATTGACATGATGAAACACCTAAATATTTCTCCTCAAAACTTAAGCCAAAAATTAGGATAGCTTGGGAAGTCACCGAGTTTCTCCTCTGAATCCAGGACATCCCCTAGTTCTTCCTCCTTTGGACTCTACAACAAAATTTTCCAAAATTGAACCAATCCCCTTTCACACCTCTACGTCCGATCTCATTGAAAAGTCCTACCCTTTGAAATTCTTTGAAGATAATATTTCCTGATTTTTATCGAGAGTCTTCTTAGGTGACCTTGGTCATTTAGGATGTAATTAACTATAGGGGCACATCTGATTTTGTTGAAGAGTCCTACCCTTTGAAATTCCTTGAAGATAATATTTCTTGATTTTTTCGAGAGTTTTCTTAGGTGACTTTGGTCATTTAAGATGTAATTAACTATAGGGGTTTGCCCTTATAGAAAGGGAGTCTTCTTAAGTGACTTTGGTCATTTAAGATGTAATTAACTATAGGGGCTTGCTCTTATAGAAGTTTTCTTAGGTGACTTTGGTCATCTAAGATGTAATTAACTATAGGGGCTTGCCCTTATAGATCTTCTTAGGTGACTTTGGTCATTTAAGATGTAATTAACTATAGGGGCATGCCCTTATAGGAATTATTTGGTGACTTTGGTCATTTCAGATGTAAATAATTATAGCGGCTTGTCCTTATAGGAAGCATGTCTGAACCTAGCTTAATATAAACCCTATTTAATTTTTTACATTAAATAGGGGAAGTTGTCGCCAAATATAAAGGTTTCACAAACCAAACAGATGTCATATATTCCTTAGTTTATTTGATTGAGCCTCGTCCTCAAGTCTTGTGTTTATCCTTCTGGATAGATACAGCATTTGAGGTACAACGCTCTTTCATTTAAACTATGAAACATATGGGGTCAGTTTGATTTCATATTGTTTCTAAAAAATAAATATATATGTAAATTAAAATGTCCTTCCAAAGAGGGCAACGGGATTTCAATTCCGGTGACCGACAGCTTCTTACGGGCAACTCCTTCAACAAAAAATAGTGTCGACAGAACCCTTTTGGAAACTAGGGATAGTCAAAACATGGCCACATATGGATCATCGAGCAGGTGTATAAATGGAAGGGGACAGGGATATAGGCGAAGATGAAAAAGACATCTATGTATTTGGGATAGTGGAATAGTATTGTATCTCCTAATCTAATAACTTTATGTTGGTGCAGGATTGGAATTACTGTCATCTAACATTAAGTAAAATGTTGCCCATACTCTCAGGGAATGTTGGAGTTTCTAGTCTAACGGTGTGATTGACTCATAAACTGTTTGATTTACAAAGTGTGTGAACATATAATATGACATCTTTTTCGACAAAATTTACATTTTACCTGCTGAATGAAAAGTTTATATTATTGATATGCATGAAAAATTAATAATTTTTTTTAGTTTTACATTTGGTAAGTTCACGTGTCAGTCACATAGACCGGGCTGAGGATTACCCTCCCTTGATTACTTTGTTGGTAGCTTTTTACCCTATATTGGGTCTCATATACATGATGTTAATGGTTGCCTATGGATGTCCTTTGAGAACTATCAGGGCTTTGATCCTCATTCTGAGTCCACCCCTAACTAGAGCTCACACCCAACTGTGATCTTTCATATATGTTATGCTTAATCATTTATATACACATGTGCTCATGTCGTTTGTGTTTGTATAATCTTTTGTGATACTAACATGCTTTACCTATAATTTTAACTCTTTAGTAGTGGCGTCAGAGGCGGCAGGTACTCGCCACTACTTTCTCTTTTACTGTAGTTTTCTTACTATATTTTGTTATGTAAAATCTATTGTACCTACAAAAGGCCCTTAAGATAGATGACAATAGGCTACTTGTTTAGAAGGAGCACTATAGCATGACCATGTGAACCAATAATAAGCAATAATCACTGATGCAAGGGTAGATTTAGTGTGTAAATTTTGGAAATATTTTTCAATATTACAAAATTAAACATGATAGATATATAATAAATATGTAATATAATCCCAACAAAAATACCTTTTATGAAAATAGTTTATCTTTTAAAACTCTTTTTAAACTGTCAAATCCTTGTTAAAATCAATGCAAGTATACGTATCACTCAAGTTACCGATCCCACAGGGAAGTTGGAAAATCCTTAAAGTCAGTTTTTTAAATTATTTTATAATTAAAAAATTCAAAAATAAAAGTAAAGTGTGAAGTTTGAATTTTAACTACTAAGGTAAATGATATGTAAAATGTAGTTGAAAAACAAAGTTTACTAACTAAGAACTAGCTTTCAAATGTAAAATTACGAAAACTAAACAAAGTTTCTGTTTTGACGAAAAGTTCAAATTTAAGGAAGAAATGTTCCCCTTTACAATGAGTATATGGATTGTGAAGAAATTGAATTCATTTGAATATATATATATATATATATATATATATATATATATATATA